>JAINUW010000377.1:0-293691 GCA_020205615.1 Panax quinquefolius
ACAAATTAATAACAAACCCCTCAATTTTTATATTAAGTCCTAAGCGCTCAAAGATATTTGGAATATCGAACGTCGCTTTCTAAGCATGATAAAATTAATAGAGTATTAAATATTTAATATGAGTTTGTTGTGTCACCACAAGGCAAGTATTAAGTATTTAAGATGTTAATTTATCACATTTGATGCTTATAAAGAAAATTGAACAATATTGTTTTGTTCAGGTCACCACAAGGATGATATTTTTCTTTTTGAATATACGGAGTGCTAGGTTGGACTTAACTTCGATAATTTTGATTCTGGGTGCCACCACTGATCAAAATAATCTAAGAGGCAAAATACAAGGAGTCAGATAGTTGATGTAATCGACAAAAGTTGTCTACCTATTTATTTATATATAGTTTGTTGTGTCACCACAAGGCTATATACATTTGAAATGGGATCCTTATTCTCACTAGCAAATCTTTAATTAGATTTTATTTAACTATATAAGTGAGGGTAATATAGTTTGAAGAAAATAGTGGGAGATACCAATTTAAAACAAGACCTAATTTATTTTGGTAATTAATAAAAGAATGTATGTTAAAATGTTGTTAATTACAAATTCATTTATGTAATTTTACAATGTCTAAAATTACTATCATCGCTGGGCATATTAGATGCTAAATTAACCTAATCAATTAAATGGATTGGTTAAGGAATTTGAGAATAGTTCTCATAATGTAAAAAGCTATCTTATGTCCTTAATACGCCTATCCCTCGCAATGGTTGCGCATAATGCCTCGAGGAAGAGATTGCTACTTTTAGAAAGTGGCAAGATGATGCACAGCTGGCTCAACGCATCATGCTCAGATCCACGAGTAACGAAGCTTCAGCTTCACAAGATGAAACTATGGATGCTTCCTACTATATTCCCGCACATCAAGTAGTTGATGGTGAGGAAAGTAGGACCGATAGATATCGACATTCAAGGAGCTCTTCCGATCTAGAACGGCCAATGGCACTATAAGATGCATAAAAAGTTCTTAACATAATCAATTTGATTGATCAATTAGACAACCGGTTTTGTCATGGATGGAGAGTTGAGCCAAGATTTGATCTTGCACTCACTCCCTGATTCTTTTCACAATTGTTGTGAATTTTTCATATGAACAAGCTAGATATCGCCTTCACCGATTTGCTTAACATGTTGAAAAATGTTGAGAGTCACTTTCCAACCAAGAAAGACCAAGTCTTACCGGTAGGGGCCAAAGGATCTTCAAAAGAAGAACGATTCAAAGAAGGTAAATAGAAAGGCATAAACAAAGGATAATAAGAACAAAATCGACACGGATAAGAAAGGAGTTTGCTTCCACCGCAATAAGCCCTCGACATCGGAAAGAAATCGCAGAAGAATATCTTGCAGAGGCTAACCAAAGAAGCTTAGTGAAGTTTCTAACATAAATACGCTTTTTGTTCATGATTTAAAATAAATTTTTCTTTAAGTCAAGGTTCTACTTGGGTATTGGATACCGACTTTGGTTATCATAAATATAGATTTATGAAGGACCAAGGTAAGTAGAAAGTTAAACAAAGATAAGTAATCCTATGTGTGAAAAATGAAGCAAAGGTTGCCATATTAGCCATAGAAACTTATAGTTTAGCAATGCTTTACGGCAAATCTATTAAGTCAATAAGTTGTTATCAGATTCCATTCTTGTTAAAAATATTATTTCCATTTTATTGTTGGACAATGAAATTTTGGTATTATAATTAAGAACAATTGTTGTTCTATTTATAATAATAATGTTTTGTATAGAACCGAAATATTACTTAATAAATTTTGTATACTGACTTACATGAAAATAATTTTGCATATTGAACAAATTAGTATAAGAAAAGGAGATGATCATTCAAAGAGTCGAATGTGTGTATTTGTCTAAATACAAGTGTGAATTATTGAAAGGTTCAAAGAATTCGTAATGAAACAAATTGGCAAAGTATTAAGATTCTTTGATTAGATCAAGGAATAAATACTTGTGCAATAAGTTTCTAGATCATCTCAAATGGTTTTTTTCATAATGGACACATCCCGATACGCAATAATTGATTGATGTATCCGAATGAAAAATCGTACTTGTTGGACATGGTGCGGTCCATAATGATTTTACCGACATTCCAAAGATCCTTCAGGATAATGTCCTAGAAATGGTCAGACATTCACGTAAAAGGTAACCTCAAAATCCCGCCCCAAGACTCCATAAAAGTTATGGATGTGGAGGATTCCTAATCTTAAGTATGTTAAGATAAGGGGTTGTCCAACTTATGTGAAAAGGTTTCAAAGGATAAGTTTGGGACAAGATTTGACAAGTACGATTTGTGGGACATCCTAAAGTAAGTTTAGGTATATGTTCTATAATCCTACTTAGCAAAAGGTGTTTGTTACGAAACACGCCGCTTCTAAGATAAAGGTGTTTATCATCAAGGGCTAGTGGAGGATAATAGATCTTGAAAGAGTTCAAGAACCACAAAACACTATAAGTCAAATAAGAGGAACTCGTAGATGTAATTCTATTGTACCACAACCAATCGTAACTCGAATAGTATCAAGATACCTAGAGGTATGGATTCATCATGGATGATGATGATGAGGTACACATCAGAAGAAGATGATGATCCGTAAGTTATATACTTGTGAGATGAGGTAAGAGTTTCTAGTGTACAAAAGGGTCAAAATAATGGAGCAGCCGTGAAATTTCTAATATTATATGTTGATATACTACTTGATAAGGAATGACATACCAATGCTACAATCAAGAAAGATAAAGTTGTCTCAAACATTCCTCCATGAATGATTCGGGGAAGAGTATCTTAATTGGGGATATAAATCTATATAGATAGATTTAAGAGGATGCTCGACTTAACCCAAGGAACGATATTCATTTGATGCTAAAGTCGCTTAGCATGGCAAACTCCAAGAGATGTCTCATGTCGATGAGCTATGGAGTGTATCTCTTAATAGTCCCCACAGACTCCAAAAAAGAGAGGTCGCATGAGTGACAATCATGTATGCAATGAAATATACGAGACCCGATGTCGACGATCACCATATTCTGGAGAAGTTCACTACGAAGTCGCTGAAAACATCTTAAAGTGCTTAACCGCACTAAGGATGTGATCATATTCATGGTGGGTCTAAATTAAAACTAGAGGGCTTAATGACTCAAGTTTTTCGCATGCATCAAGACGATGTAAAAATCCACTTTAAGGTAAAGGGTTACTCGAACAAAGGTGCAAAGTTGAATCGAAAGGTTCCAAACAAAGAAAGAGTTGTCGGTTTAGTGATAAAGACAAAGTATATAGCTATAAATGAAGTCGCAAGTTGATTGTTTGGATTAAAAGTTCATTACGTAACTAGGAATAGTTCCTAAGTCTCATCTTGGATCTAAACATGTGTCAGGGCACTTTCATTTGATTATTAGAATCATCGAAAGATGGGAAATCACTATGTAGATAGTGGACTCTCATGAACAACATTACATATCCATTAACTAAAGCTTATCCAACAAAGCAGGATAATCGCCACTTTAGAGAGAAGAAGAGTATAAGATACCAATGACGATCGGGCTTTAGTGCAAGTGGGAGATTGAAAGTAGTATGCACACAAGCCAATCATGTTTGATGATAAAGCATATACTTTAGAACAATCTTATTCATTTATTAATAAAAAGTATTAATTTATTAAAGGCTTTTAATTATCTACATGATGTCGCTTTTATAATATGTGATAAACCCATAGTTTTAAGCAATGCTTTTAGAATAATGATGATGATCATTCTAATGAGATCTAAATTTTAGAAAGCTTAAAACTAAAATAGTTCCCAATCATCGATTACTAAATCGGGGATTAGTGAATCCTGATAGATTGGTACATACGCTGTTTGCTTCATCGATGAGGATGATTGATCTCACGATCATTTGTGTGGAGACACTAAAGCAAGTATGTAGGTGCTTATTAGAGAATAAGTTCATCGAACGTGGCTCGCTAAGGAATACCTAATGGAGTTTTATTTTATTCGTCAATAGAATTCTCAGAGTGATAGTAAGACAAGTAATCCTTCGACTTGAGATCATCATAGATCTTGTGTATGATGAGTTATACTTTGACTTATTCCTTAAGACCCTTAGGTATATCAAAGGGTATGCTTGGGTATAATAAGTCAGTACATGGAGATAATGTATGATCAATAAAGAATCTACCACTTCTAATAAAAGAAGAGAAATGTCCTATGTGATTCGATAAATGACAACCCAAAGAGTCCTGGTTAAGGCGTAATGAAATTAGAAAGGAGTTTCTAATTTGCATTATTCGAGTCAGGCATTTAAGGATCGAAATACATATAATTAAATAAAATAAGACTCGACAAAGAATTCCATGCCTTATATTTAATCGGGACATCAGATGGTGGAAGGATTGAATTGCATTACAAGAACTATTTACTCAAAGGTTCTTTAATGATTAATGTTGAAATCTATATTATCCGGAAAGTCGCCGATCGCTAGTGGAGGCTTATCCCTATCAGAGAATAAAATATTTATTTAAATAAATTAATTGTTTAATTTATTTATTTAAATAAGATTAGAATTGTTCTAATTGATTTATTCACAACCGCTTAATATGGAGAACCTAAAGGGTCACACCATAAAAGGAAGAATAATTATTTAAGAAGTTAATGGCATAATCGTAATAATATAAAGTTATGTATATTTAATTTAATCTATGGTGATAGAATAAATTAAATAGCTTAATATTTATTATTTAATATTTTAGAAATATTAAATATAAATTAATAAGAGGAGTCTTATTAATATTATTACAATTATTATTATTTTAATTTCTAAAAGAGTTTAGGAATTAATTTAATATAAGTATTTCATTTATTCCTAATAAGATTAGGAGGAAAATTAGTTAAAGGAGTTTAATTAATTATCCCTAATAAGATTAGGGAGCTTAATTAATTAAAAGAATTTAATTAATTAAATAAAACCCAATTCCTTAATTGTTTGGGGTGGGTTGCCCACATCTATAAATAAGAGGAGTCTTATATATGGGTAAAGGGTTGTTGACTTTTACAAGTACGTAATAATTCCAATAGTGTTTGAGAGCTTTTTTCTCTATAGAGATAGAAAACTAGGGTTTATAGTACAACCACCCATCTTCTTGATTTTAATTTCTTCCTTGGTGGATCACCCTAGAGGCCAAACATATGGGTGGCTAACGCCGATCAAAGGAAGGAACCAAACCCTATGGATTCAAGTCAACGCTAAAAGGATTGGAGGTGAACTTGCACCGAGGAAGCTCGATCTTCAAGGGTATGATTTATTCTTTATTTTTTTAATAATTATAATTAATAATTGGTTTGTAAAAATTAATTTTGATCGCTTAATTGTGCAATTTGATTGTTTGATTAAATTTTAAATAATCTCCATCTTGGATCTAAACATTGTTTGCTAATTTTATGCAATGATAAATCCTATAAAATACTATTCTAAATTTAAAAGAAAATTATATTAACAAGCCAATCATGTTTGATGATAAAGCATATACCAAGTAACAATCTTATTCATTTATTAATAAAAGTATCGATTTATTAAAGGCTTTTTAAGATCTACATGATGAATTTTGATAATATGTGATAAACACATAGTTTTAAGCAATGCTTTTCATAATGATGATGATGATTCTAATCTCATCTAAATTTTGTAGAAGAAACTAAAATAGCAAATCGATTACTAAATAGGTGCTTGAATTAGAGAATAAGTGATCGATCTCATGATCATTTGTGTGGAGAACGTGGCTCGCTAAGGAATACCTAATGGAGTTTTGGAGTTTTATTCACTCGTCAATAGAAATTCTCGTAGTGATAAAAGACAAGTAATCCTTCGACTTGAGATCATCATAAGATTTGTGTATGATGAGTTATACTTTGACTTATTCCTTAAGACCCTTAGGTATATCAAAGGGTATGCTTGGGTATAATAAGTTGTACATGGAGATAATGTATGATCAATAAAGAATCTACCACTTTAATAAAAGAAGAGAAATGTCCTATGTGATTCGATAAATGACAACCCAAAGAGTCCTTGGTTAAGGCGTAATGAAATTAGAAAGGAGTTTCTAATTTGCATTATTTGAGTTGTGCATTTAAGGATCTAAATACATATAATTAAATAAAATAAGACTTCGACAAAGAATTCCATGCCTTATATTTAATTGGGACATCAGATGGTGGAAGGATTGAATCAGACGCAGAAACTATTTACTCAAAGGTTCTTTTATGATTAATGTTGAAATCTATATTATCCGGAAAGTCGTTGATCGCTAGGAGGCTTATCCCTATCAGAGAATAAATATTATTTATTTAAATAAATTAATTGTTTAATTTATTTATTTAAATAAGATTAGAATTGTTCTAATTGATTTATTCACAACCGGCTTAATATGGAGAACCTAAAGGGTCACACCATATAAAAAGGAAGAATAATTATTTAAGAAGTTAATGGCATAATCGTAATAATATAGTTAAGTATATTTAATTTAATCTATGGTGATGTAATAAATTAAATAGTTTAATATTTATTATTTAATATTTTAGAAATATTAAATATAAATTAATAAGAGGAGTCTTATTAATATTATTACAATTATTATTATTTTAATTTCTAAAAGAGTTTAGGAATTAATTTAATATAAGTATTTCATTTATTCCTAATTGATTAGAAGGAAAATTAGTTAAAGGAGTTTAATTAATTATCCCTAATAAGATTAGGGAGCTTAATTAATTAAAAGAATTTAATTAATTAAATAAAACCCAATTCCTTAATTGTTAAGGTGGGTTGCCCACATCTATAAATAAGAGGAGTCTTATTACGGGTGTGGGTGGTTGTCGATTTTTTAACAACATACGTAATAATTCCAATTGTTGAGAGAGTACACCTTTCTATGTAGAGATAGAAAAACTAGGGTTTAGCCAACCACCCATCTTCTTGAATTTTATTCTTCCTCGTGGATCACCCCTAGAGGCCAAACACATTGGGTGGCTAACGCCGATCAAAGGAAGGAACCAACCCCCGTGGATTCAAGTCGAACGCGAAAAGGATTTGGAGGTGAACTTGCACCGAGGAAGCTCGATCTTCAAGGGTATGATTTTATTCTTTATCTTTTCGCTTAATTAATAATTGTGCATAAAGGGTGATCCCGTATATGGTTTGTAAAATTTTAAACTCGATTTTTACACGCCGCATTTTTTTTGCAATTTGATCATTCATAATATTACAAACCTAATAAAGGGCATCGAGCCAAACCTTTATGCTAATTATTAATTGTTTTAATTTGATATGTATATCGATATGTGTTTAGAACAATTTAATTGGGCATAATTTTATCAGATAAAATTTATTTAAAAAAAAAAAAAAAAAAAAAAATTTTTTTCAACAGCAGCATGAATCTATAATATATATAAATTAATGTTAAAAAATTTTTTTTTTTTTATTTTGGTATTGATTAAAATTTTTTTTTTTTATTTAAGAAAAAGGATTATATATCAATTTCAAGTATATATAATAAGGAATATAAATACTTTAATGATTTAAAAGAAATAAAAGAAAAATCATATGAAATCACGATATATTAATTTATATATAAGGATATTGCAATATATATATATATATATATATATATATATATATATATATATATATATATATATATATATATATATATATATATATATATATATATATATATATATATATATATATATATATATATATATATATATATATATATATATATATATATATATATATATATATATATATATATTATTATTTTATAATTAAAATAAAAGTTTATTTTAATTTTAAAATAAAAGGTTTATTTTAATATTAAAATAAAAAAGTTTATTTTAATTTTAAAATTAAATTTCATGCTAACTAATTAGAGTTGGAATTGGATTCCATGATAACTAATGGAGTTGAAATTGATTTTATTTTTCCTAAAATAAAGGAGTTTAATTATGGAATAAATCCATCTTTCCTTAAATAAAGGAGTTTATTTAGATATGAAATAAGATTTCATATTATTCAAAATAAAAGAGTTTATTTGTGAATAGAAAAGAGAATCCCATGTTTCCTTAAATAAAGGAGTTTATTTAGATATGAAATAAGATTTCATATTATTCAAAATAAAAAGGAGTTATTTTGAATCAGAAAGAAATCCGTGTTTCTTTAATAAATTTTACATGGAATAAGATTTTTTTTATATATTTTAAATAAAGAGATAATTAATTAAAATAAAAGAGTTTATTTTAATTAAATTTTTTTTTTACATGGAATCGATTCCATAATTAATTAAAATAAAGGAGTTTATTTTGATTAAAGATTTTGATTAAAATAAAATAGTTTATTTTATTCAAAATTGGATAAATTAAAATAAAATAGTTTTATTTTGATTTAAATTTTGATTAAAATAAAGGAGTTTATTTTGATTCAAAATTAGATTTTATACTAACTAAATTTGCCCATTAAATGATATCAATATATATATTAAATGTTTATTATTCATAAGATGAATGTTATTTATCGATGCATACGGTGATGTGTATGATAATAAATGGGATTGATTATGGACTATCGACCAATGTGATTGGATTTTATTTTAGTGGATGCACGAATGTATGGGTTTTATTAAATGGGGTCTCACAGATTCGCCTTCTCTAATTTTTCTTAATGTAAATTCTATCTCCTCCTATGCACTTCCCTCGATCACGATCAAGGTTTCTATTTATTTTAAATAGTTTTGTAATAGGAATAGTTAGAATTAATTTTGAAAAATTGGAGATCAAGGAGCAAGGAGCGCCAAGACCCGCTTTGTAATGGAGCCCAAGTTTAAATGTAATAGTTATATTTAAATATTATTTTCGCACCCCTGGGGAGTTCAACCTTTGGTTCACTTGGTGGCTCTAGTGAACCAAACTAGAATAAAAGTCCATAATCAATCCGTGTAGAATATAAGATTCTATATGTGCATGCTTATACTATATATATTATATATTATGCAAACATGCTTCAGATGTTCATTAATACGACGCGTATTTTATATATATATGTGTAATGCCGCTAAACAAGATGAGACAAATTAATAACAAACCCCTCAATTTTTTTTATATTAAGTCCTAAGCGCTCAAAGATATTTGGAATATCGAACGTCGCTTTCTAGCATGATAAAATTAATAGAGTATTAAATATTTAATATGAGTTTGTTGTGTCACCACAAGGCAAGTATTAAGTATTTAAGATGTTAATTTATCACATTTGATGCTTATAAAGAAAATTGAACAATATTATTTTTTGTCAGGTCACCACAAGGATGATATTTTTCTTTTTGAATATATGGAGTGCTAGGTTGACTTAACTTGGATAATTTTGATTCGGATGTGCCACCACTGATCAAAATAATCTAAGAGGCAAAATAAAAGGAGTCAGATAGTTGATGTAATCGACAAAAAGTTGTCTACCTATTTATTTATATATAGTTTGTCAGTGTCACCACAAGGCTATATACATTTGAAATGGGATCCTTATTCTCACTAGCAAATCTTTAATTAGATTTTATTTAACTATATAAGTGAGGGTAATATAGTTTGAAGAAAATAGTGGGAGATACCAATTTAAAACAAGACCTAATTTATTTTGGTAATTAATAAAAGAATGTATGTTAAAATGTTGTTAATTACAAATTCATTTACGTAATTTTACAATGTCTAAAATTACTATCATCAACAAGCATATTAGATGCTAAATTAACCGTAATCAATTAAACTGGATTGGTTAAGGAATTTGAGAATAGTTCTCATAAATGAAAAGCTATCTTATGTCCTTAATACGCCTATTATCCTCGCAATGGTTGCGCATAATGCCTCCGAGGAAGAGATTGCTACTTTTAGAAAGTGGCAAGATGATGCACAGCTGCTCAACGCATCATGCTCAGATCCACGAGTAACGAAGCTTCAGCCACAAGATGAAACTATGGATGCTCCTACTATATTCCCGCACATCAAGTAGTTGATGGTGAGGAAAGTAGGACCGATAGATATCGACATCTAAGGAGCTCTTCCGATCTAGAACGGCCAATGGCACTATAGTAGATGCATAAAAAGTTCTTAACATAATCAATTTGATTGATCAATTAGACAACGGGTTTTGTCATGGATGGAGAGTTGAGCCAAGATTTGATCTTGCACTCACCCTGATTCTTTCATAATTGTTGTGAATTTTTCATATGAACAAGCTAGATATCGCCTTCGCCGATTTGCTTAACATGTTGAAAAATGTTGAGAGTCACTTTCCAACCAAGAAAGACCAAGTCTTATCGGTAGGGGCCAAAGGATCTTCCAAAAGAAGAACGATTCAAAGAAGGTAAATAGAAAGGCAAAAACAAAGGATAATAAGAACAAAATCGACACGGGATAGCAAAGGAGTTTGCTTCCACCGCAATAAGCCCGACACTCGAAAGAAACTCAGAAGAAGCATCTTGCAGAGGCTAACCAAAGAAGCTTAGTGAAGTTTTTACATAATACGCTTTTTGTTCATGATTTAAAATAAATTTTTCTTTAAGTCAAGGTTCTACTGGGTATTGGATACCGACTTCAAGTTATCATAAATATAGATTTATGAAGGACCAAAGGTAAGTAGAAAGTTAAACAAATATAAGTAATCCTATGTGTGGGAAATGAAGCAAAGGTTGCCATATTAGCCATAGAAACTTATAGTTTAGCAATGCTTACACGGCAAATCTATTAAGTCAATAAGTTGTTATCAGATTCCAATTCTTGTTAAAATATTATTTCCATTTTATTGTTGGACAATGAAAATTTTGGTATTATAATTAAGAACAATTGTTGTTCTATTTATAATAATAATGTTTTGTATAGAATCGAATATTACTTAATAAATTTTGTATACTGACTTTACATGAAAATAATTTTGTAAATCGAACAAATTAGTATAAGAAAAGGAGATGATCATTCAAAGAGTTGAATGTGTGTATTTGTTGAATACAAGTGTGAATTATTTGAAAGGTTCAAAGAATTCGTAATGAAACAAATTGGCAAAGTATTAAGATTCTTTGATTAGATCAAGGAATAAATACTTGTGCAATAAGTTTCTAGATCATCTCAAATGGTTTTTTCATAATGGACACATCCCGACACGTAATAAATGATTGATGTATCCGAAAGGAAAATCGTATTGTTGGACATGGTGCGGTCCATAATGATTTTACCGACATTCCAAAGATCCTCTCAGGATCATGTCCTAGAAATGGTCGACATCTCATTTAAAAAGGTAACCTCAAAATCCTACCCCAAGACTCCATAAAAGTTATGGATGTGGAGGATTCCTAATCTTAAGTATGTTAAGATAAGGGTTGTCCAACTTATGTGAAAAGGTTTCAAAGGATAAGTTTTGGGACAAGATTTGACAAGTACGATTTGTGGGACATCCTAAAGTAAGTTTAGGTATATGTTCTATAATCCTACTTTAGCAAAAGGTGTTTGTTATGTAAAACACGCCTTCTAAGATAAAGGTGTTTATCATCAAGGGGCTAGTGGAGGATAATAGATCTTCAAGAGTTCAAGAACCACAAAACACTATAAGTCAAATAAGAGGAACTCGTAGATGTAATTCTATTGTACCACAAACCAATCAGAATCGAATAGTAATCAAGATACCTAGAGAGGTATGGATTCATCATGGATGATGATGATGAGGTACACATCATAGAAGATGATGATCCGTAAGTTACATACGATGAGGTAAGAGTTCTAGTGTGTACAAAATCAAAAGAGTTTGGGGAGCGCCGTGACATTCCTGGGAATATTATATGTTGATATACTACTGATAAGGAATGACATACCAATGCTACAATCAAGAAAGATAAAGTTGTTCAAACATTCCTCCATGAATGATTTGGGAAGAGTATCTTAATTGGGGATATAAATCTATATAGATAGATTTAAGAGGATGCTCGACTTAACCCAAGGAACGATATTCATTTGATGCTAAAGTCGCTTAGCATGGCAAACTCCAAGAGATGTCTCATGTCGATGAGCTATGGAGTGTATCTCTTAATAGTCCCCATAGACTCTCAAAAAAGAGAGATCGCATGAGTGACAATCATGTATGCAATGAAATATACGAGACCCGATGTCGATCACCATATATGGAGAAGTTCACTATGAGTCGCTGAAAACATCTTAAAGTGCTTAACCCAAGACTCAAGGATGTGATCATATTCATGGTGGGTCTAAATTAAAACTAGAGGGCTTAATGCACTCAAGTTTTTTTCGCATGCACTCAAGATGATGTAGTAAAAATCCACTTTAAGGTAAAGTGTTACTCTCAAAAAAGCAGCAAAGTTGAATCGAAAGGTTCCAAACAAAGAAAGAGTTGTCGGTTTAGTGATAAAGACAAAGTATATAGCTATAAATGAAGTCGCAAGTTGATTGTTTGGATTAAAAGTTCATTACGTAACCAGGAATAGTTCCTAAGTCTCATCTTCGATCTAAACATGTGTTGTGGCACTTTCATTTGATTATTAGAATCATCGAAAGATGGGAAATCACTATAGAGATAGTGGACTCTCAAGAACAACATTACATATCCATTAACTAAAGCTTATCCAACAAACAGGATAATCGCCACTTTAGAGAAGAAGAGTATAAGATACCACGACGATCGGGCTTTAGTGCAAGTGGGAGATTGAAAGTAGTATGCACACAAGCCAATCATGTTTGATGATAAAGCATATACTTTGTAATAATCTTATTCATTTATTAATAAAAAGTATTAATTTATTAAAGGCTTTTAATTATCTACATGATGTCGCTTTTATAATATGTGATAAACCCATAGTTTTAAGCAATGCTTTTAGAATAATGATGATGATCATTCTAATGAGATCTAAATTTTTAGAAAGCTTAAAACTAAAATAGTTCCCAATCATTGATTACTAAATCGGGGATTAGTGAATCCTGATAGATTGGTACATACGCTGTTTGCTCATTGGATGAGGATGATTGATCTCATGATCATTTGTGTGGAGACACTAAAGCAAGTATGTAGGTGCTTATTAGAGAATAAGTTCATCGAACGTGGCTCGCTAAGGAATACCTAATGGAGTTTTATTTACTCGTCAATAGGAATTTCTCAGAGTGATAGTAAAGACAAGTAATCCTCGACTGAGATCATCATAGATCTTGTGTATGATGAGTTATACTTTGACTTATTCCTTAAGACCCTTAGGTATATCAAAGGGTATGCTTGGGTATAATAAGTTGTATATGGAGATAATGTATGATCAATAAAGAATCTACCACTTCTAATAAAAGAAGAGAAATGTCCTATGTGATTCGATAAATGACAACCCAAAGAGTCTCGGGTTAAGGCGTAATGAAATTAGAAAGGAGTTTCTAATTTGCATTATTTGAGTCAGGCATTTAAGGATCAAATACATATAATTAAATAAAATAAGACTCGACAAAGAATTCCATGTCTTATATTTAATCGGGACATCAGATGGTGGAAGGATTGAATTGTACAGAACTATTTACTCAAAGGTTCTTTTTATGATTAATGTTGAAATCTATATTATCCGGAAAGTCGCTGATCGCTAGGGAGGCTTATCCCTATCAGAATAAATATTATTTATTTAAATAAATTAATTGTTTAATTTATTTATTTAAATAAGATTAGAATTGTTCTAATTGATTTATTCACAACCGGCTTAATATGGAGAACCTAAAGGGTCACACCATAAAAGGAAGAATAATTATTTAAGAAGTTAATGGCATAATCGTAATAATATAGTTAAGTATATTTAATTTAATCTATGGTGATAGAATAAATTAAATAGCTTAATATTTATTATTTAATATTTTAGAAATATTAAATATAAATTAATAAGAGGAGTCTTATTAATATTATTACAATTATTATTATTTTAATTTCTAAAAGAGTTTAGGAATTAATTTAATATAAGTATTCTCATTTATTCCTAATAAGATTAGAAGGAAAATTAGTTAAAGGAGTTTAATTAATTATCCCTAATAAGATTAGGGAGCTTAATTAATTAAAAGAATTTAATTAATTAAATAAAACCCAATTCCTTAATTGTTAAGGTGGGTTGCCCACATCTATAAATAAGAGGAGTCTTATTACGGGATATGGGTTGTCGATTTTTTCAACATAATGTAATAATTCCAATTGTTGGAGAGAGTACACCTTTTCTATAGAGATAGAAAACTAGGGTTTAGCCCAACCACCCATCTTCTTGAATTTTATTCTTCCTCGTGGATCACCTCCAGAGGCCAAACACATGGGTGGCTAACGCCGATCAAAGGAAGGAACCAAACCCGTGGATTCAAGTTGAACGCGAAAAGGATCGAGGTGAACTTGTATTTTGCAATTGAGGAAGCTCGATCTTCAAGGGTATGATTTTATTCTTTATCTTTTCGCTTAATTAATAATTGTGCATAAAGGGTGATCCGTATATGGTTTGTAAATTTTTAAACTCGATTTTTACACGCCCGCATTATTTTTGCAATTTGATCTTTTTAAAATCTAAATTATCAAACATCAATCGTATAACAATTTTTTTATATGTTTAAACGAACAATTCACACTTGCAATTAATTCTAAATACAACTACTTTAATGAAATTAAATATGGAAATACTGGGATTCTAACTTCATTTCATACTTCATCTAAATATTACCATCATGCAAGTTTATACATGTATCACAGAAAATTAGCCAAGAGCACAAAAGTAGACATACCATTTTTTAATGTATTATGACCTGCTTACATAACCTCCACATGAAATAGAAATCATGTAATCATCAATAAAACCAAAATCATTATATTTTTTGTGAAATTGCAGTAATATTGAATTGAAACACAAGCTCTTTATATTACTACACATGGTGAAACAGTATATTTCTATTTGGTTCATGAAATATAAAGCTAAACATTTCAGCCTCATAAACATATGCTATCATGATTACAACCATACTCACATGTCATTTTTCAATTCCATATAAGTATATAAAATGAATGGTGATCAAACATTCATGCAATAAAATCAATCATAATAGATATTCCGATGATAAACGAACAATCAAGCAATCAGGCAATTAATTATAGATTACATATCAAAATTCGTTAGAATCCCAAAATAGAATTTAGTTCATTACTGAACCGAAAACCATTATGGGATTATAATAACACATTGAAAATAAATATCATAACTGAGAGAGAAGATAGAATTGTTCAAACCTAATTGCAGAATTCGTTCTAAAGTGCTATTTAAATCTCCAATAATTTCTAGCGAAATGAAATGATTATTTATTTAATAACTGAATTCAAGAGAAGATGTAGAAAATCTTGAAATTATGCTCAAATCCTCTCTAGAAATTAGTTCAAAGCTTCAAACCCTAATACTCTAATGAAAACTGATAAAAACCACGCATAACATACGTCTGGTACCAACCAGAATAGTTTTTATAAGACCCCACATTCAAATTTCTAATTTAAAAATTAAGTTAACAAATAACATTAGATAAACTGCAAGCGATCGTGGCGTGATCGTAATACAAAAAGCAGGCAGTGGTGCGCATCTCTAAATCTTGGTAGCGATGTGCCTTCTTGTTTTAAGCGCGGTCGCACTGTTTGTGCTTTGAGCTTCATGTCTTGATATATATAGCGGGCATGCGAGAATACTTTGTCAGCATTGGCCATTGCCATTGCTCTCTTCGCATACTAATATCTCTAACGTTCATTTGCTTGTTGTTTGTCCTTCACCAATGTTTAGTTCCTTGTCAACACATATTCCATTTGTCAAGCTTTAGTTAGTCTCATACCATATTGTCAATGCCAAACTACGCCATTTCCTATATTTTCATACCATAGGAGTTCTAATTATGAGTTATGCAAAATAAACATAAAATGCACTAAAAACATACTAAAATATACTTGAGACGAGCATAATTCTCGTGAATTGATATCCAATAAGTAGGTATAAAACCTACTTATCACTGTACCTGAATTGAAGGAAGAGATTATGTAAGAGGCCCAGATTCAAGGTACTCAATACATCTAGGAAGTAAAAAGATGTATTAAGACCTCCGACAACATTTTTGTGGCCGAACAAGAAGAAAGATGTCGCAGAATGCATTAGTAGGTAATTAACTTGTTAGAAAGTCCAAGTCGAACATTAGAGACCAAGTGGGTTGATACAATTGCTAGAAATTTCCGAGTGAAAATGGGAGCATATCACGATGGATTTCGTGATAGGACTTTCAGTTACGAAGAAAGGGTATGACGTTATATGGGTTATAGTCGATCCTTTGACCAAATTGGTACATTTCTTTCCAATTAAGATAAAATTTAATTTAGATAAGTTAGTTAAACTTTATGTCAAGGAATTCATTTTAAACATGGGGTGCCAGTTTTGATCGTGTCGGATAGGGATCCGCAATTCACGTCAAACTTTTGAAAGAGCTTGCAAGAGCATATGGGAATATAGCTAAGGTTGAGTATGGCGTATCATGCTCAAACGGATGGCTAAAGCAAAAGAATGATACAGATCTTAGAAGATATGTTGAGAGCCTATGTCATACACTTCAAAGAAAGTTGGGATGATCACCTACCACTTGTCGAATTTGCTAATAACAATAACTATCACGCAAGTATCAGCATGTCGCCTTATGAATTATTATACAGAATGAGGTGTATAACGCCACTATGTTGGGATGAGGTAGGGGGATATCGATTGCTAGAGACCAGAATTGGTGCAGTAAACCGCCGATGTTGTTAAGTTAATACGCTCATGACTGGTAACTATTCAAGATAAACAAAAGAAATATGCAGATAACCATCGTTAGAAAAGGGATTTTGAAGTCGGGTCGTACGTATTTTTGATGGTATCACCCTGGAAAGGGAAGATACATTTCACTAAGAAAGGAAAGTTAAGTCCACATTTTATAAGACCTTTTGAAATGCTAAGAAGGGTAGGAGAACTGGCATATGGGGTTGTCTTACCTCCTGAGTTAGAACATGAACATAATGTGGTCCATGTGTCGGTTTTACGATCGTATAAACTTGACTAGAAGACTGTTATAAAGTATGAATATATACAGGTTGAAAAAGACTTCTTGTATGAAAAAATTTCTGTTCAAATAATTAATAGAAAAGAACAAGTCTTAAGAAGTAAAGTTATACCTTCGGTAAAGATATTATGGAGAAACGACGATGTCGATTAAGCAACGTGGGGGCTCGAGGAAAAGATTAAGAAGAATTATCCCCATGTTTTTGTATGATTTTGTTTTATGATTCAGGGGATAAAATATTTATAAGGGAGGAAGAATGTAATGATCACAAAGATTGATTATCCTTGTAAATAGGATTTCTAAGAAATTATCTAATAAAATGAGGTTTTTATGGATAATTTATGTTTTATGTAGCATATGGTCGTATTATGACCACGATATGTGTTATGTGAGCATTTTTGAGTGTTCAAAACTTATATGAGGAGAATAATTTTTTTTGAGAAAAGACATAAAAACACTATTCACGCTAAAAATGCCTTTTTATTTTTTGACTTTTCGAAATACGACATAGCATTTATTCGGGTAATGGGGATAAGTAGCACAATCGAATTTTGAAAAACAAAATACAATTTTTTTAGCTAACTGAACGAGTTATGAGAACGTAACCAAAAAAGTTAGAAAACCTAACTAAAAAGGAAAATGTGTAACTAAATTTAGTACGACTAACTAAGCTAGGGTTTGGATGGCTTGGTTAGGATTTGTAAGGCTTGGCTAGTGTTGAGCCAATGGTTGAGACTAGGGTTTGTATGACCTATTTATGGTTAATCTAGGCTTTGAGCCTTAGGTTTAAAACCTAAAGACTTAGAGCCAAAGTAATGGGTTTGTAATTATCACATATGGGATAAAGGAAGAGGAAAAGCAAAAAGAAAATGAGGGGCATTTTAGGCCTATATGTCCGGCCAAAGGAAAAGTTAAGGGGACCAAAGGTGAGTCATCTAACATGACTCATCTTTATCAGAAACATTAAATGAGTGTTTACCCCATTGAGACCATTTATCCAATAAGTGAGAAAAAATGAACATTTTGTCCACCATGAGTTAGTTTAATTGAGGTTTTGTTAGGCTGACTTGGGGGATGATTATTAAGTCTTGAAAGGTGAGGAAGAAGAACTTAGAAGACTTTAGTTGGGTGACCAACTTGTAAGAAGAGGAAATTAGGTTTTATATATACAAACACAAGTATACTTGCTTTCTTCATTTCATTTCCATAAAAAATCTTGTAAGTATGAGAGAGAGCTCAAGAACAAGAGAGAAAGGAGATAACAAGAGAGAAAGGAGAGAGAGGGCTGGATTCTAGAGGAAAAGAAAGGAGTTCAAGGATCATGATTGGATCAATCATAAATTAAGAAGAAGAATAAGAAGGACAAAAAAGGTAAGCCGCGCCTAGAACCCTAAAACTTTTCATATCTTTGATTTTCTTCTAATGAGTTCATTAGTTGTTGGTGCTTGTGGTTAATGGAAGATCATAAAGGATATTGAAGATATAAGGTGATTATGAAAGGTTTAAACCTTGGAAAATACCATTAAGATGCATGACAAGTAAACGAATAACTAAAATAGTAAGCCTAAGCGGAAGGATGGAAAAGAACTTCGTAGAGGACTATAAATGGACTACTATAACTTTTTGTCTATGTGTTATTTTTTGATTCCAAAAAGAAGGAATAATAGATAAGTTAATTACGAAGATGTTCCAAGTGTAATGAATGAAAAATACACTATAACGAAGTTATGGCGAAATTTTTAGTAAAAGACGTAAAGCGTGAAAACCCTAGCTTGGTACGATTTTTAGGCCAAGTTTATGGGTAGTTAGCGCTTTTGGAAAAACATCATTTTTTTTTGGGGGGTTTGTATTTTGTAGAATAAGTGAGCCGTAGGCTCCAGAAAGAGCTTAATCCGAATTTAGATAAGCGAGTTATGAAAATTTGACAATTTGAAAATTAGACATTGAAAACGTCGTTTGGTGAAAAATGGCTCACGAATCATTTTTGAGCCAATTTTCCAAAATGTTAGAGAACCTTAAAAATTATTGCATACAGGGGGATGTGTAAAGGATGTTACGAGCAAGAAAATGGCTCAAGAACAGACTCATTCTGAGATAGGATGATGAAGTTATGAAGCGGTGAAGTAGCAACAATGAACCAAAAAATTTTGGGAGCTAAGGCATTGGCCGAGAAATATTATGCCCTTGAGCACTGGGGCATTCAAATTTATCCTAAGTTGGGTGTTGGGGCTCTCACCAGCAGAATTTGTAGGACAATTTTGATGTCCTTTAGTAATATATGCCTAACTCTTTCGTACGAACTCCGATTGAGATGCTTTAAGATGTTTTGGAAAGATAAGAAGTAGACCTACAACTTTCATTTGTTAATAGTTGAGTGTTAAGGTCAGGATCAATTTTGAAATTGAGCCTTTTTAGGGTTGTAGTGCAATCGGGCATGAGGCGTGGTGATTCTTTCGGAACGTTGTGATGCCAAGCCATGTTTGTCAAGTATTTTCGAGTTTTAAATGTTGAACATTGGAAATATGATCTAAGGTATTGTATAGCAATGTATGCAAAGGCATGTCTCTTGGGAATTTGAGTTAGGCAAGTCGGGCGTGCGACGTACAAACGTCGAAACGCCGATAAAAATGTTAATGAACTTGAAGACTATCCTAATTTTAATCAAATGGAAATTACAAGACATGAAATTAATTTAATGTAAACCATAATTAATATTTATATATGTCTAATTGGTCTGTCAGTGTGCACTAAATGTGTAGGACATTTGAAGGACGATTAACGTCGAGTTTTAAAGAACGCATAAGGCAAGTATTCTAACTCCGTTGAAATTTATATTGAATGTCAGTTTTATGTATGTGGGATTATATTCTTATGAATATCTCGTAGGTACGCTTTGGTTTACACAATACTTATACATTGTGTAAATTCCAGACTTATGCAAACCTTTTTGTTGTTGTATAAGTGTTCAAGTTATGCTATAATGCATGAATTATTCATGCCATCAAGTTCTGATATGCATGAACTTTTTAAGAGTTATGTCAATGTCAATTGTATCAGCCAGACTGTAAGACTCCAACTTTTATGAATAAAGATTAATTTTTCTCGAAATATATTTTTGAATATTATGGTGTGGATTTATTATATTATTATAGTTGTGGTTAATATTTATAAATTTTAAAAAGTAAGCAAGTTGTTATAAAATATTTGATTGGTCGGGAAATATTCGTACAACGGCACAATCATTGGTGGACCCCACAATGGAAGTATTGTCATAGTTAAAAAACAACAGAATTATCTTTTTATAAAAATAACGGCGAAAGTTTTACCGTTAGACTGTTGAACTACCATGTGGTAAAAGTTCAGTAATACGCGTGGTTGAATAGTAGCACACAATATTGATTATTGATGATTACGTGAGAAGTCACTCAGTTATACTCAATTATTGCTACAGTAATTGCTGCATAATATCTCTCATATTATTGATTCAATTATTGTCACAATATCAATATTTTATATTATTAAATCAATAATTGAGACGACAAAGTTATTCATATTATTAATTACAATATTGAAGATGTCTAGAAAGTTCTGTCGAGGAGAGGTTTGGTCACCTAATTGCACGCCAATAGGGAGAAATCGTTATTGGAAAGCCCCCTCTTTCCTAGGAATGATCTGGTTGTTAAATATTGTTAGTTATAATATTAATGATGAATAAATTCGTGTTGATTAAAGATAAAATTGATAGTTCTATTGTGTTAGGATTATTAGTGTTAATGGAAATCGACATTTATTTCGATAATAATTGATTTCTGGAGGTTATATTAACCAATCGGATAAATGAGCATTTAATTGATATTAATTCACATGCTTATAACTATTTGTTCACATGTGTGTACTATTGATTCACATGCATGGACTATTAGGGGAGGTGGTGCAAGATTGATAATACTTGCATGACTAAATTAAAAATGGAGGTATAGATGAAGGTACTATACTGTAACTATTTTTTCCCACATGTATAGAACTATTGATTCACATGAATGTACTATTTATTCACATGATGTACTATTAGGGGAGGTGGTGCAAGTTTGATAATACTTGCAGGACTAAATTAAAAATAAAGGAAAAGATGAAGGTATTATACTGTAATATTTCAAGCCCCAAAACGTGCAATTATCGAAACTATATTTTTATATAAATAGAAGCTCATTCTTCTTTCATTCTCACCAATTCACTAAGACTCACAAGAGCAATTATAGAGAGAGAAGCTATAGAGAGAAAGAAGAAGAGAAGTCTGTTATCTCACTATTCCAGTATCTAGTCTTCTTCTAAGGTAAGGGATATTATTTTGTTCAGTATTCATAAGGAATAATATCTTCTTCCATACTTTGTAATATGTGAGTAATATTATTTCATCTCTTATTCCTGATTATACCCTCATTTTGTTAAAGTATTGCTTCTATACTCCGTGAAATTAGTAGAATATCCTTGAAATTTGCGCTTCATCTAGTATTGTTTCACAAGGATATTTTCTGCACATTCTTGTTAAATTTTAAGCTTTTCATGCTGGAGTACTGTCCATGAGTACTATTCATTTATATGGTACTATTCATAAAGTACTATTCATGAGTACTATTCATAAAGTACTATTCGCGGGGTACTATTCCCAGAGTACTATTCACCCAGGTACTATTCATCCATAGTACTATTCATGACAAAAATTTATTTTTTCTGTCCAAATCATTTTTGATACAATATCATTCTTGAATTTTACTCCACAAAGCAGTATCATGTTGGCAATTTGATCATTATTGAATTCGGATAAATTAAATTATAAATCTTTAAAAATTTATCCTTTGCGTTCTTTTAATTGAATTATTATATCATTGTCATCATCTTCATGCTTATATTGTGATGAAAGTCATCTTTGGCTTACGTTCATAGATGGACTGTTGATTGGTATAATTATGACCAGGGATCATTCGGTATAATCATGACCCATACTGTTACAAATGATGTGGTAAAATTCCTCATTGGCCTGTAGTGCATTGATGGACAGTTGTTGGTATGATTATGACTAGGGATTATTTGGTATAATCATGACCATTGATGATTACATGAATATCCTTGCCCCGTAGTGCAGGGATGATTCGATGATGTGGTTTATTTATTAAGCTGAGTTTTAGCGATAAAGTTGATGAAAAACTTTTTAAATCATAAAAGACAGTAGATATTATGCTCTACTTGACTCTTCTAATGGATTGCTTGTTCCGCGGTAGTTAAACTTGATGTTTATTATATTTTATTAGTTTAACACTTTTAAAGGCTAACGATAATTTATTCTGCATTGTCTTAGTCATAATATTTCTTACTGGGCTAGTTGAGCTCACCCTTTTGCTTTCATTGTTCTCTTCAGGAAATGAGAACGTAGCCGGGACTAGTCGGGGAACGTAGTGATGGTTCGAGATGGTGTCATAGTAGTCCTCACTATTTCTATGAAATAGTGTGATAATAATTGTAATGAGGACTCCATTTGAGTTTGGATATTGTCTAGAAGAAAATATTCGTGTAAAAACTCTCAGCTCATGTTGTATAATTAAGTTTGTATTTGTATTTTTGTACCATATATTTTACGACTCAGAATGGGTGATGTATACCTATTTTGGGGGTGTCACAGTTGGTATCAAAGCTTAGGAATATGATCCCTGGCTGAGATGTGAGACTAGAACTAGGAGGGGAGAGACGAGTAATTCCTTCACTAGTATGACCTACCTAAGTTTATTTGTTATTTAATTGGTCGGTCAGAATAGAGGGATAATATGTTGCATGTCAATTAACCCTTATTTTGTGGCAGTATTTGAAAATGACATCTGAAAATGTTGAGATCAGCAATGAGGCACATGAGACCGTTGAGTCACCGACGATCAATACCCAGGATAATGTGCAATAGGAATACAATAATCCTCAGGTAAACAACAATACCGATCAAATGATGAACGATGAGATGTTAAGATGCTTTATTCAATTCATGCAACATCAGGCAAGAGCGGCTCCTATTCAAAATGCAGGCGGAAACACTGGCAACTCACAGATGGTCATCGCTAAGCAATTCAAAGAGCTAGAACCATCGGAGTTTTGGGGAAAGCCAGAACCACTTTAGGAGGAAACGTGGATAAAGCAAATCACCAAGATATTTGAAGTCTTGGGATGCTCCGAGGAGCAAAAAGGTTCCCTTTGCCACCTTCATGTTGAGAGGAGAAGCAGATTACTAGTGGAAATCACTAAAGCGTACTCAGCCTGCCACACTCAAAATGTCTTGGGAGAAGTTCTAAGAGCTGTTCAATGACAAGTACTTTCCCTAAAGTATTCGTCACATGAAGGAGGTGGAGTTTATCAAGTTGGAGCAAAACAATATGACAGTATCGCAGTACAAGTACGAGGCTAAGTTTGTCGAGTTGTCCCGGTTCGCATCCCATTTGGTTGATAATGAGGAGAGAATGACGCGAATGTTTCTGCGAGGTTTGAGACCCAAAATACATCAATACCTCATTTCTCACAAACTGTGTTTGTATTCAGATGTTGTAAATAGGGCTCAGTTATTGGAGCGCGATAATGAGTCAACCAAACCAAGAAAGAGTAGCCGGCAAGTCGATAATACCAATGGTAGTAGTCATTAAAGTTGTGACAACAAACGTGGAGGGAATCAACATGCCAGAAATGGTAACCACTTCGGTGGTAATCATGGCCAAGATAATAGAAGTGGAAATTTCAAGAAGAGGAGATTCAATAATGATGGAAAGACGTCAACAATAGTACCTGTTGTTAAGGAAGGAAAATGATCGTCGGTCATATGTTACAAATATGAAGGGGAGGGAAACATCAGTCCAAACTATACGCAGCAGTCCAAAGCATGTTACAATTATGGAAAAGAAGGTCACCTAGTCGATTTTGTCGTGCACCAAAGTCAAGTCCTACAGGGATGGAGGCATCAAAAGCCATCCCAGACAAGACAAAATTGTTAGTTCAAGGGAGAGCGTTTGTTATAACCTCCCAAAAAGTGAGGAATCCGAATGAGGTGATCACGGGTAAGCTAATCATAAACTCTAGCGAAGTCTATACCTTATTTGATACCGGTTCTACCCATTATTTTATTTCTCCTACTTGCGCTCAACGTTTAAATTTAACTCCGGAGAAATTAGACTTTGATTTATCTGTTAAAACTCCGTTGGAAGAAATCTTCATTACATCCACTGTTTATAAGTCTTATTTGATTCAAATCGAAAACCGCACGTTATCTGCCGATCTTATCTCTTTGAAAATACTTGCATTTGATGTGATTTTAGGGATTGATTGGTTAACTACTCATAATGCTAAAATTGATTATTTTTGTAAGGTTGTTAGCTTTCATATTCCTAACCAACCTATTATGCGAATTCAAGCAACCAAACTACTAAAGTCAATCACTGTCATATCAAGCCACAAAGCTATTCATTTATTGAAAAATGGATGTCAAGCTTTCTTAGCTCATGTCACGGATCTAAACAAAAATACGTCAGTTTTGAATGCTATTTCTATTATTAATAAATTTCCTGACGTATTCCCTAAAGAACTTCATGTCCTACCCCCAGAGCGTGAAATTGAATTTTGTATTGACCTTGAATCAGGTACAAAACCTATTTCCAAAGCCCAATATCGAATGGCTCCTATTGAACTTCAGAAGTTAAAAACTCAACTACAGGAATTGTTAGACATCGGTTTCATTCATCCTAGTACGTCTCCTTGGGGTGCTCCTGTTATATTCATGAAAAAAGAAAGATGGAAGTATGCGACTTTGTATTGATTATCGGGAGTTGAATCATGTCACCATCAAAAATAGGTACCCGTTACTTCGTATTAATGATCTGTTTGACCAGTTGTAAGGCGCCAAATTCTTTTCAAAGATTGATCTTCGTTCCGGATATCATCAGTTAAAGATTAAAACTGATGACATCCCAAAGACTGCTTTCAGAACTCAGTACGGGCATTATAAATTCCTAGTCATGTCTTTTGGATTGACTAATTCTCTTGCTGCCTTCATGGATATGATGAACCGAGTATTCAAAGAATATTTGGATCATTTTGTTCTTGTCTTTATTGATGACATCCTCATTTACTCTAAAATCCCTGAAGATCATGAGCAACACTTGAGACTGATACTTCAAAAGCTTCGTGAAAACAAACTATATGCCAAGTTGAAGAAATGCATGTTCTGGCTTGAGGAAGTAGCATTCCTTGGGCACGTGATATCAAATCAGGAATATCTGTTGACCCGGCAAAGATTGAAGCAATTCAAAGCTAGTAGCAACCTAAGTTAGTAACCGAAGTACGTAGCTTTCTCGGCTTAGCTAGTTATTATCGGAGATTCGCAGAAGGGTTTTCTCGAATTGCTACTCCATTAACTCAGCTAACTTGGAAAGATACAAAATTCTGTTAGAGCGAGGAATGTGAGAAGAGTTTTCAAGAACTCAAGAGGAGACTCATTTTAGTACCTGTTCTGACAATACCATCTGGTTTGGAGGGATTTATCATATACTGCGATGCTTCAGGCAAAGGTTTAAGATGTGTTCTTATGCAACATGGGAAAGTAATAGCCTATGCCTCACGACAACTCAAAGAATATGAGGGGAATTATCCTACTCATGATCTAGAGTTGGCAGCTGTCGTTTTTGCGCTTAAGATTTGGAGGCATTACATGTATGGAGAGAAGGTAGAGATCTATACGGATCATAAAAGCCTCAAATATTTCTTCACTCAAAAGGAACTTAACATGCGGCAACGACGATGGCTTGAGCTGTTGAAAGATTATGATCATACCATTCAATACCATCCTGGAAAAGTGAACATAAATAGTAGCTAAAACATTGAGTAGAAGATCATATGTGGATACGATACAAAGGCCCATTTTGTATTTGACTTACAAAGGATGGAGATGCAATATCTTGATCTTCGACATACATTTTGGTGGAGAACAAACAAAGGCCCATTTTGTATGACTTACTGCTGTACAATACGACATAAAGGATGGAGATAGAGTTAGGAAGACACGTCCCGACTATATTCGCTTCCAATCCATAAAATCGGAGTACCATTAAAAGAGTCAAGTAGAAAAAATGTATCTTGATCTTGACATACATTTTGGTGGACATCAATTGTAACATTACGGCCATGATTAACGACTTTAAAAAAATATAAACATGAGGATGATGACAATGATATAAGAATTCAATAAAACAAGTTCAAGAATTGCCCAAACTGTCAACATGATATCGCTGTAGAGTAAAATTCAAGAATCTTTGAGAAGAATATTTACGCTAAATGTCAAGGACACCCACCCAGTTTTGAATAAGTTAGGTGTAAAACACATGCATGTGGATGTTCCAAATGTAATAATAGAAGAATGTCACCAAAAAAGTTATTCAATGAGAATAATAAGCAATGGAATAACATAAGGATTTCACATGGTATACAAATTTTAAATAAAATATAATATATTCTATTTATATAAAAACATTTTACTATGCAAAACACTATGCAATACTATGCAAACATATATTCTATTTATAGAATAACTTTAATAAAGTATTCTATTTTAATATTATTAATTACAAGAACTACGGTAAAACTTCCGCCAGTTATTTCAATAAAATATTTTTGTCTTTTTCTCAATCAAATAATAATTACATTGTGAGGTCCACCAATGATTGAGCCGTTATTACGAATATTCCCTCGCTAAACCAGAATATTCTCCAACCAACATGAGAGCGTAGAATATGTTCCTTCTTATCCAAAATTTGAACAGGGACCTCTTCATACGTCAAATCTTCCGCTATTTCGTCCTGGGTTCTAACTCAATAATATGGTTCGGTCTTTCACATATTTACGTAACATGGATATGTGAAAACGTTATGAACACTGAGACATATTTGGCGGTAAAGCGTAGTCCCATAGGCTACAGTTCCTACTCGATCGAGGATTAAAATGGACCGATGAATCGAGGATTAAGTTTCCTCTCTTTCCCAAATCTTGTAACTCCTTTCCATGGAGCAACTTTTAACAACACATGATCTCCTATATGAATTCCACGTCCCTTTCGATGAAGATCAAGATAACTCTTTTGTCGATTTTGTGAGGTTTTATACGTTGTGGATCGTTTGAATCTTTCCGTAGTCATACGTACGTTCAACTCCGGTCCCAACAACGTTGCTTCACCCCCTCATCCCAAAGATACCGAGAGAAGCGACACTTTCTTCCATACAACGCTTGAATGGAGCCATGCCAATACTGCTTGATAAGCTGTTGTTGTAGGAAAACTCCACCAATGGTAAAACTTGTCCCAACTCCCCTTGAAATCAAAGAACAGAGTCTTAATAGATCTTCAAGAGTTTGAATAGTCCTCTCCCATTTGTCTGTCCGTCTGTCCGAGGATGATATCCGAGCTAAATCGTAAGTCCGTGCCCATAGCTTTTTGCAAACTAACCCAAAATCTTGAAGTGAATCTTGGGTCTCGATAAAACTATGGATCTTAAGATACCATGCGGTCTTACAATCGTTTATGTGCATATGAAGCAGCAAGGCGTTCAAGTGTATAAGTTTCTCGTTTATCGGAAGAAATGAGCGGACTTGGTCAATCTATCAACAATGACCCAAATCGCATCAATGCCTTGAGAAACCTTAGGAAGGCCGTGCTAAATCCATGGTAATGTGCTCCACTTCCATTACGGAATTTCAAGTGGTTGCAATGGACCTTTTGGTACTTGATGCTCCGCTTTAACTCGTTGACAAGTTAGACACCTTGAGATAACAATAGCTTATCTCTCTCTTCATATTGCTCCACCAAAATGTATAATGAATATCATGATACATTTTGGTACTCCCGAGATGGATTGCAAATGGTGTGTTGTGCGCCTCCATCATGATATTATACTTTAAATCGTGGTCGTTAGGAACACAAAATCCGGAGTTGACCAAGTATTCCTTCTTCATCGATTCTTGCTTCCAAGATAGCACCCTCTTGACTTTCTTTTTCATCACGCGCTCGGACTCAGTGTAGCTTGAGCGACTTTTAACTTTATCGATTAAAGTCGGTTCTACTCAGATATTTGCTATCATCACATGCGTCCTCGAGTCTTTAACTCTATCTCCATCCTTTGCAAGTCACCACAAAATGGGCCTTTTGTTGACAATAACGACTCGATACTTGCATACGATCTCCTACTCGATGCATCGAGGCTACCACGTTCGCTTTTCGAGGATGGTATTGGATGGTATGATCATAATCTTTCAGCAGTTCAACCCAACGTCGTTGTCGCATGTTGAGTTCCTTTTGAGTGAAGAAATATTTGAGGCTTTTATGATCCGTAAAGATCTCCACTTTCTCCCCATACAAGTAATGCCTCCAAATTTTAAGTGCAAAGACAACATTTGCTAACTCCGGATCATGAGTAGGATAATTCCTCTCATATTCTTTGAGTTGTCATGAGGCATAGGCTATAACTTTTTCCATGTTGCATAAGAACACATCCGACCCTTTGCTCGAAGCATCAACATAGATGACAATCCCTCGAGCCAAATGGTATTGTCCGAAACAGTCTTTGAAATAAGTCTCTTCTTGAGTTCTTGAAAACTCTTCTCACATTCTTCGCCTCCAACCGAACTTTGTATCTTTTCGAGTCAACGGTGAGTCGATGGAGTAGCGATTCGAGAAAATCCTTCCACGAATCTCCGATAATAACCACTAAACCGAGAAAGCTACGACTTCTTATCCATCGATTTAGGTTGTTCCCGACTTTGAATAGCTTCAATCTTTCTTGGTCAATGAGATATTCCATGATTTGATACCACGTGCCCAAGGAATGCTACTTCTTCAAGCCGAACTCGATTTCTTCAACTTGGCATAAAGCTTATATTCACGAAGCTTTTGGAGTGTCGACCTACCAAGTGTTGCTTCATGATCTTCACGGCTTTTGGAATAAATAAGGATGTCATCAATAAAGACGACCACAAAGTGATCTAAATATTCCTTGAATACCGGTTCATCATATCCATGAAGGCGGAGGAGCATTAGTCAATCCAAAGGATGACGACTAGGAATTCATAATGCCCTCATCGAGAGTTAAAGCGAAGCCGTCTTTGGAATGTCGGTGGTTCTAATCTTCAATTGGTGATATCCGGAACGAGATCAATCTTTGAAAAGAATTTGGCTCCTTACTTTGGCGGGTCAACGGGTCATCAATACGTGGCAATGGATACCTATTTTTGATGGTGACATGATTGACTCCAGATAATCAATACAAAGTCGATACTTCCATCTTTCTTCTTCACGAATAGAGCAGGAGCACCCCAAGGAGAAGTACTAGGACGAATAAAGCCAATGTCTAACAATTCCTGCGGTTGGATCTTTAACTCACGAAGTTTAATAGAGCCATTCGATATGGGGCTTTGGAAATAGGTTTTATGCAGGGTTCTCAAGGTCGATACAAAATTGATTTCACGCACCGGGGTGAGGCGGGAAGTTCTTAGGGAATACATCAGAAATTTATTAACAATAGAAATATCGCTCCAAAATTGGCGTATTTTTGTTTAAATCGTGACATGAGCTAAGAAAGCTTGACATCCATTTTTCAATAAAGCGAATAGCTTTATGGCTCGAGATGACCGTGATTGATTTTAATGGTTTGGTCGTTTGAATTCGCATAATAGGTTGATTAGGAATATGAAAGCTAACAACCTTACGAAAACAATCAATTTTTTGCATGATAAGTAGTTAACCAATCAATCCCTAGAATCACGTCAAATGCAAGTATTTTAATGAAATAAGATCGACGGGGTAATGTGAAGGGTAGAATTTGAACCAAACAAGACTTATAAACGATTGGATGTAATGAAGGTTTCTCCCAACGGAGTTTCCACAGATAAGTCGAAAGTCTAATTCTCCTGAGTCAAATTTAATCGATGAGCGCAAGTAGGAGAAATAAAAGAATGGGTAAACAGATATCAAATAAAGTGTAGACTTCATTAGAGTTTATGATAAGCTTACCCGTGATGACCTCATTAGGGTTCCTTGCTCTCGGGAGGTCACAACAAACGCGCTCTCCCTTACCTCTGGGTTTGACTTTTCCGGGATGACCTTTGGTGCCTCCATCCTAGTTGAATTTGTCTTGAAACGCACAAAAATCGAATCGGCTAAGTGACCTTCTCTTCCACAATTATAACATGCTTTGACTAGGCGGCATACGTCAATGATGTGTCCTCTTCTCCGCATTTGAAGCATATGATAGGTGGTCTTTCTCCTTCCTTAACAATGGTTCTTTGATGCCGACGTCTTTCCATCATTGTTGAATCTCCGCTTCTTGAAATGTCCATTTTATTGTTTTGGCCTGACTGATTACCAAGGAAGTGGTTACCATATCCGCCTGTTGATTCCCTCCACGCTTGTTGTCACCGCTCCGATGACTACTTTTACCGGTATTATAACTTTGCCTTACCGCTATCTTTTAGTTATGTTGACTTCGTTATCGCTACTCCACCAATCGAGCCCTATTTACAACATCTGAATACAAACACAGTTTATGAGAAATAAGATGTTGACGTATCTCCGACTTCAAACCTCTTAAAAACATTCGCCATTCTCTCTTCATTATCCACCAAGTGGGGCGTTAAACCGTGATAACTCCGCAAATTTTGCCTCGTATTGTGACACGGTCATATTGTTTTGTTCCAACTTGATAAACTCCACCTCCTTATGTGGCGAATACTTTGGGAAAGTATTTGCCGTTAAATGACTCTGGAACTTCTCCCAAGATATATCTTGATCTAAAGAAAGTTGAGTACGTTTACCGATTCCCACAATGTCTGCCTCTCCACGCAACATAAAAGGCGGCAGAAGGGAACCTTTTGCTCTCCTCGGAGCATCCCAAGACATCAAATATCTTGGTGTCACCTTTATCCATGCTTAGCGAGAAGTGGTTTTGGCTCTCCTTAAACTCCAGTGGTCCCGGCTCCTTGAATTGTTTAGCGGTGACCGCCTTAGAAAGTTTTCCGTATTCCACCTCACGTTTTGGACAGGAGTCGCTCTACTTTCATTGCATAAATTACATAAAAGCCTCCGAACATTTGATCATTCATCATTTGGTGATGTTGTTGTTTGCGTGAGGTTGTCGCCTTGATGCACATTATCCTCGATTATTGATATGTGGTGAAATCAACGATCGCTTTTACATGCTCCATTGCTATTCTCAACATTCTCGGATGTCATTTTGACATCGCCACAAAACAAAAGATTAATTGACATTTAACAATTATCTTTATATTACGGCCAAACCAATAAAATAACACAAAACTCTTAGAGTAGGTCATACTTAGCGAAGAGTATTCCCGATCTCTCCCCTCTATACTTTTTCTCACATCTTGGCGATCATATCCCTTGGCTATCGATATCAGCTTGACGCCCCCAAAATTGGTATCATCACCCTCCCAAGTAATAGAGTCCTCATTAATATTGTTACACTATTTTATAGAATAGTGAGGACTACTATAACACCATCTCTCTAAGCTTCCGGACCATCAACAGTTAACATCGATAAAATACAAGACTTAAATCTAAATTCTTTCCAATGACTAGTCCCGAAAATAAAATCTACATTATCGTTCTTATTTCTTAAAGAGAACAATGAAAGCGAAGGGTGAGATTTTTACCTCAATTCTAGCTCACGGATGATAAAAGAAATATTATGACTAAGATAATCGCTCTCAAGCGGGATGGATAAATTATCATTAGCATCTTAATGTGGATGTTCCAATGAGAATAATAGAAGAATGTCACACTTCCAAGTAATAATAAATGTCAAGTCCTATTAAATTTATTCATTAATTTATTGTTATTCTAACGAAGTATAAATATTAGTAAAGAAAATAATGAAGGAATGAGCTTCTATTTATAGGAAAATGGAATACTAATCCATGGCAGTGATTATAGTCTAGATTGATTTACTTTAATCTGACGGTCCATATTTAAAGACTTTTAAATATCAAGTTTAAGTTCAACGATAACTACTTCGGTAAAACTGTCCACCAATGATTGATTGGTTGTACGAATATTCCCTGCTAAACCGAATATTCTCCTAAGCCAATCGAATATAATATAACCACTTGCATACTTTGCAAAATTTATAAATATTACCCACAACTATAACATTATATCAAATTATTCCATAATATTCAAAAATAATATTTATAGAAAATTCATCTTTATTTATGAATCATCAATCCATTTCGTTCTTATTTCTTAAAGAGAATAATGAAAGCGAAAGGGTGAGCATAACTAGCCCAAGAAGAAGAAATATTATGACTAAGATAATGCGGGATAAATTATCATTAGCCTTCAACAATGTTAAACTAATAAAATACAATAGACATCAAATTTAACTGCAGCGGAATAAGCAATCCATTAGAAGAGTCAAGTAGAGTATAATATCTAATATCTTCTTTGATTTAAAAATGTTTTCATTAATTTTTATCGCTGAGACTCAGCTTAATAAATAAACCACATCATCGAGTCATCCCTGCACTATGGGCCAAGGATATTCATTAATTCAATGGTCATGACTATACCGAATAATCCCTGGTCATAATCATACCAAAAACTGTCCATCAATGCACTACAGGCCACTAAGGACTTTTACCACATCATTTATAACATTACAGGTCATGATTATACAGAATAATCCCTGGTCATAATCATACCAAGTCCATCTATGCACGAAAGCCAAAGATGACTTTCATCAAAATATAAGCATGAGGATGATGACAATGACATAGTAATTCAATAAAACAAGTTCAAGGATAAATTTTAAAGATTTAAAATTTTAGTTTATCCAGAAATCAATAATGTCCAAATTATCAACATGATACTTCTTTGTGGAGTAAAATTCAAGAATGCTTAGAAGAATATTTCCATGAAAAGATACTGGATGAAGCGCAAATATCCATGATATTTTACAAATTTCATGGAGTATAGAAGCCAAAACTTTAACCAACTGAGTATAATAGAATATATGAAACTGTAAATGGATTTTCGCCCGTCATGTGGTAATCCACGTAGACAGATTATTTTCACAATTTAATAAGGAATGAATACGAACGATCATTCACCATGCATGCGGTAATCCACATAGACAGGTTATTTCAATAGAATAATAAAGAATGGAAATAATGCGAAGAATTCAATCAGGATATTCCAGCAGAATAATAAAGAATGGAAAGGTCATGCGTAGCACTGCAAGCAGAGTTATTCCAATAGAATAATAAAGAATGGAACCGTGTCATGCGTAAAGCTGCGCGATGACAGGATATTCCAATGAATAATAATAAAGAATGGAACTAGGTCATGCATAAACGTGGTACAAACATGATATTCCAATGAATAATAAAGAATGGAACCGGTCATGCCAAAAGCGCACAAATGAGGATATTCAACAGAATAATAAAGAATGGAATAACAACAGAATTCACGTGCATGCGATAGATCCGAGAGACAAGTTATTCCAATGTAATAATAAAAATTGAATAACGGAAGAATTTCACATGTACATGTATGTGGTACTTAGCATACACAAAAGTTATTCTAACATAATAATAAAGAATTGAATAACAACCCTTTAGTTAGTTTGAAAGAAAATAACTCTCTTCGTGAATACGAATGAATAATACCCCTTACCTTAGAAAGAAGAGTATTACATTTGGTAGGCGAGGATATTCTTGAAGAAAACTTATCTTTTGTTTTCTACGCTCAAAGCTTTCTTAAACTCTAAAGAAATACGCCAAGATTATAGAAGAAGAATTTCTACGAATTTCCGGTGTGATTTTCCATTCTAACTAAGCATCCTATTTATAGGAGAATGGAAAGGATACTACTGTAATAAAATATAATATATATATATATATATATATTATTTAAAATCTAATAAAACAAATAGCTTTATAAAAGTATTCTATTTTATATAAAAAGATTTTACTATGCAAACCTTACTATGCAGTACTTATCTAAAAACACTATGTATAATAAAATATAATATATTCTATTTATAATCTAATAAAATAAATAACTTTATAAAAGTATTATGTTTTATATAAAAAGATTTTACTATGCCAACATTATGCAGGCACTATGCAAACACTATGCATAATAAAATATATTATATTCTATTTATAATCAAATAAAAAAAACTTTATAAAAAGTATTTTGTTTTATACAAAAGGTTTTCTATTTTATTAAATTTATAATAATAATAAAACAAAAATCATCATCATTATTATAATTCACACTATTAATCGACCAGGTCGTTCCCAGGAAAGAGGGCTTTTCAATAAGGATTTCTCTCTATTGGCGCGCAATTAAGTGACCAAACCTCTCCTTGGCAGAACTTCTAGACATCATCAATATTGCAAATAATAATATGAATAACTTCGTCGTCTCAATTATTGATTTAATAATATATAAAATATCGATAATAATTGAATCAAATAACGTGAGATACTATGCAGCAATTACTGTAGTAATAATTGAACAAAACGGAGTGACTTCTCACGTAAGCATTAATAATCAATACCGTGTGCTACTATGCAACCACGTGTATTACTGTACTTTTACTACTGGGTAGCTCAATAGTTTTAACGGTAAAACTTCCGCCGTTATTTTCATAAAAATATTTTTGTCGCTTTCTCAATCCAACAATAATTCCGTTTTGGGGTCCACCAATGATTGTACCATCGTACGGATATTCCCTAACAAAAAGAATATTCCCCGACCAATCGAATATAATACAACAACTTGCATACTTTGCAAAATTTATAAATACTACCCACAACTATAACATTATCTCAAATCCAAACCATAATATTAAAAATAATATTTCGAGAAAATTAAATCTTTATTCGTATAATTTGGGGTTTTACAATCTCCCTTCCTTATGAAATTTTGCCCTCAAAATTTACGTACATACCTAGTATGCCGAACAGATGAGGATACCTCGTCAGATTCTAACTCTTGAGGTATAACCTTTGAGTGTTGAATACGATCCTTCTTATCCAAGATTTTAACACGTATCTCCTCATACGTTAAATCTTCTGCTATCTCGTCTAGTTCTAATTCAATAATGTGGTTCGGGTCGTCCACATATTTATATAACATCGATACGTGAAAAACGTTATGAACACAGAACATACTTGGCGGTAAAACTAGTCTATAGGCCACAGTTCCTACTCGATCGAGGATTTCAAATGGGCCAATTAAATCGAGGGTTGAGATTTCCTCTATTCATCGACTCTTGCTTTTAGAATAACTCCTTCTTGAACTTTCTTCTTCTTATTCATCAACTCCAGGTGTGTAATTTGAGCAGCTTTAACTTTATCGATTAAAGTCAATTTTACTCGTATATTCGTTATCTTCACGTGGGTCCCTAGAGTCTTTAACTCTGTCTTCATCATTTGTAAGTTATACAAAATTGGTTTTTACGTTGACAATATCGCACTCGTAAACGCATATGATCTTCTACTCAACACGTCAGCTACCACGTTCGCTCTTCCACGATGATATTGAATGGTATAGTCGTAATCTTCAACAGCTCGAGCCAACGTCCTTGGCGCATGATACGTTTATTTTGGTTGAAGAAATATTTAAGGGTTGAAGAAATGGGTTTTGTACTGGGGTCAATACAAAATTTGATTTCACGCTCTAGGGGTAGGCTAAGAAGTCTTCAAGAATACGTCAAGAAATTTATTAACAATAGAAATGTCATTCAAAACTGTGACTCTCATCCAAGACTTGGATAGTACGTCACATTGATATCTATCAACTTGCCATCGTCATTCACGACGTCGCCTATAGAAAGTCTGGCTTCGGTGCATTCCACACAAGGAAGTCAACAACGAAAGGCTCGGAGCTTTTACTTATGGCTTGATATGACAATGATTGACTTTAGTGGTTTGGTTGCTTGAATTCGCACAATAGGTTGGTTAAGAATATGACAACTAATAACCTTATGAAAAGCTTGATGAGTAGTTAACCAATCGATTCCTAAAATAACATCAAAGGCGAGATTTTCAAAGAGATAAGATCGACAGGTAATGTGCGGGTGCGATTTGAACTAAACAAGACTTATAAACAGTGGATGTAATGAAGGTTTCTACTAACGTAGTTTCAACCAATAAGTCAAAGTCTAACTACTCTAGGGTCAAATTTAAACGTTGAGTGCAAGCAAGAGAGATAAAAGAATGGGTAGAACCGGTACCAAATAAGGTATAGACTTCGTAAGCATTTATGATTAACTTACCCGTGCTAACTTTGTTCGGGTTCCTCGATAAATGCTCTCACTTAAACTACCGGCTTTGACTTGTTTGAGACATCCTTTGGCGTCACCATCCCAGCTGAACTTGACTTTACCATACGACAAAATCATTTTGCCGGCTGCTCTCTTTTGGTTGGGTTGACTCATTATCGCGCTCCAATAACTGAGCCCTATTAACAACATCTAAATACAAACAAAGTTTATGAGAGATAAGATATTGACGTATCTCGGGTTTCAAAACCCTCAAAAACATTCGCGTCATTCTCTCCTCATTATCAACCAAATGGGACGCAAATCGGGATAACTCGGCAAACTTGGCTTCATACTGCGACACAGTCATGTTGTTTTGCTCCAGCTTGATGAACTCTACCTCTTTCATGTGACGAATACTTTCAGGAAAGTACTTGTCGTTGAACAATTCTTGGAACTTTTCCCAAGTCATCTTGAAGGCAAGGCGAGTTGAGTATGCTTTTTCTGATTCCCACCATGAATCGCCTTTCTCGCAAACATGAAGGTGGCAAAGGGAACCTTTTGCTCCTTAGAGTATCCCAAGACATCAAATATCTTGCAAATCTATTTTATTCACTTCTCCGCCTTAAGTGGTTTTGGCTCTCCAAAAAAACTCCGGTGGTCCCAGTTCCTTGAACTGCTTAGCGGTGACCATCCGAGAGTTTCCAGTGTTTCCACCTGCATTTTGGATAGGAGCCGCTCTTGCCTGATGTTGCATGAATTGCATAAAGCCTCTGAACATTCCATCGTTCATCATTTTGTCATTGTTGTTGTTTGCATAAGGATTGTCGCCTTCCTGATGCACATTATCCTGATTATTGATCTGTGGAGACTCAACGGTCTCATGTGCTCCATTGCTATTCTCAACATTCTCGGATGTCATTTTCAAATACTGCTACAAAACAAGGGTTAATTAACATATCACATATTATCCCTATATCCCTGACCGACCAATTAAATACCAAAAAAACTTAGGTAGGTCATACTAGCGAAGGAATTCCCGCTCTCCCTCCTAGTTCTTGTCTCACATCTCACCAGGATCATATCCCTAAGCTTTGATACCAACTGTGATGCCCCCAAAAAAGGTATACATCACCCATCTTAAGTCGCCAAATACATGGTACAGATTACAAATACAAACTTAATTATACAAATGTCGTGTAATATATGACAAAACATAGATGAGAGTTTAAACAGGAATATTGCCTTCTAGACAATATCCACTCTCAAATAGAGTCCTCATTACATTTATTGTTACACTATTTTATAGAATAGTTAGGACTACTATAACACCATCTCGAACCATCACTCCATTCCCCGACTAGTCCCTGCTACGTTCTTATTTCCTGAAGAGAACAATGAAAGTGAAAGGGTGAGCTCAACTAGCCCAGTAAGAAATATTATAACTAAGATAATGCAGGATATATTATCATTAGCCTTCAACAATGTTAAACTGATAAAATACAATAGACATCAAGTTTAACTACAGCGGAATAAGAAATCCATTAGAAGAGTCAAGTAGAGCATAATATCTACCATCTTCTATGATTTAAAAATGTTTTCATCAATTTTTATCGCTGAGAATCAACTTAATAAATAAACCACATCATCGAGTCATCCCTGCACAACGGGCCAAGGATATTCATTAATTCATCAATGGTCATGACTATACCGAATAATCCATGGTCATAATCATACCAAAAACTGTCCATCAATGCACTACAAGCCACTGAGGACTTTTACCACATCATTTATAACATTACAGGTCATGATAATACCGAATAACCCCTGGTCATAATTATACCAACTCCATCTATGCACGTAAGCTAAAGATGACTTTCATCACAATATAAGCATGAAGATGATGACAACGACATAATAATTTAATAAAATAAGTTCAAGGATAAATTTTAAAGATTTAAAATTTTAGTTTATCCAGAAATCAATAATGTCCAAATTGTCAACATGATACTTCTTTGTGGAGTAAAATTCAAGAATGCTCGGAAGAATATTTCCATGAAAAGATACTGGAAGAAGCGCAAATATCCAGGATATTCAACTAATTTCATGGAGTATAGAAGCCAAAACTTTAACCAACCGAGTATAATAGAATATATGAAAGCGCAAATGGATTTTCTTACCGCCATGTGGTAATCCACGTGATGAGATCATTTCCACAATTTAATAAGGAATGAATACGAAGGATCATTCACCATGCATGCGATAATCCACATAGATAAAAGTTATTTCAACAGAATAATAAAGAATGGAATAATGTAAGAATTAATTCACCAGCGTGCATAATCCGCATGACGATGTTATTCCAATGAATAATAAAGAATGGAACCAGTGTCGCAGAACCGCGCATGTGCAAGGATATTCCAACGAGAATAATAAAAAATGGAACCGGTCATGCCAGTAACCGCATACAAACATGATATTCAAATGAATAATAAAGAATGGAACGTGTCATGCGTAAATCGCATGCAGACGAGGATATTCCAGCAGAATAATAGAGAATGGAACGGGTCATGCGTAAAACGCACAAAGCAGGATATTCAACAAAATAATAAAGAATGGAATAACAAAGTAATTCACCTGCATGCGATGAATCAGTAGAGACAAAGTTATTCCAACAGAATAATAAAGAATGGAATTAGAAGAATTTCACCATATATACGATGCCAGATGTAGGCGGAGTTATTCCAACATAATAATAAAGAATGGAATAACAATCCTTACGAGTATTGAAAGAAAATAACTCTCTTCATAAATACGAAAGAATAATACCCCTTACCTTAGAAAGAAGAGTATTCCGACTGGTAGGGCGAGGATATTCTTAAAGAAAACTTATACTATTTTTTACGCTCAAAGCTTTCTTAAACTCTAAAGAAATACGCTCAAGATTATAGAAGAAGAATTCTCTAAATTTTCGGTGTGATTTTCCATTCTAACTAAGCATCCTATTTATAGGAGAATGGAAAGGATACTATGCAATAAAATATAATATATATATATATATATAAATTTATATATTTTATTTAAAATCTAATAAAACAAATAACTTTATAAAAGTATTCTATTTTATATAAAAAGATTTTACTATGCAAACACTATGCATAATAAAATATAATATATTCTATTTATAATCTAATAAAATAAATAACTTTATAAAAGTATTTTGTTTTATATAAAAAAATTTTACTATGCCAACACTATGCAGGCACTATGCAAACACTATGCATAACAAAATATATTATATTCTATTTATAATCAAATAAAACAAAATTTTATAAAAAGTATTCTGTTTTATTACATTTATAATAATAATAAAACAAAAATCATCATCATTATTATAATTCACACTATTAATCGACCAGGTCGTTCCCAAGAAAGAGGGGGCTTTCCAATAAGAATTTCTCACTATTGGCGCGCAATTAGGTGACCAAACCTCTCCTTGGCAGAACTTCTAGACATCGTCAATATTGTTAATAATAATATGAATAACTTCTTCATCTCAATTATTGATTTAATAATATATAAAATATCGATAATAATTGAATCAAATAACGTGAGATACGATGCAGCAATTACTGTAGCAATAATTGAACAAAACGGAGTGACTTCTCACATAAGCATCAATAATCAATACCGTGTGCTACTATGCAACCACGCCAGTACATCGTTCTTTTACCATTTGGGTAGCTCAATAGTTTTAACGGTAAAACTTCTGCCGTTATTTTCATAAAAATATTTTTGTCGCTTTCTCAATCCAACAATAATTCCGTTGTGTGGTCCACCAATGATTGTACCATCGTACGGATATTCCCCGACCAATCAAATATAATACAACAACTTGCATACTTTGTAAAATTTATAAATACTACCCACAACTATAATATTATCTCAAATCCACACCATAATATTCAAAAAAATATTTTGAGAAAATTAAATCTTTATTCGTAAAATTTGGGGTTTTACAAGCAATATGAAGAGAGAGATAGCAGGGTTTATCTCAAGGTGTCTAACTTATTAACGAGTCAAGGTGGAGCATCAAGTGCCAAAAGCTCCATTGCATCCACTTGAAATTCCAGAATGGAAGTAGGAGCACATTACCATGGATTTCGTTACTGGTCTTCCCAAGGTTTCTTAAGGCATAGATGCGATTTGGGTAATTGTTGATAGATTGACCAAGTCTGCTCATTTCTTACCGATACGAGAAACTTATACACTTGAACGTCTTACTTGTATGTACATAAATGAGAATGTAAGATTTCATGGTATGCCAATATCCATAGTTTGGGATCGAGACCGAGATTCACTTCAAGATTTTGGGTTAGTATGAAAATAGCTATGGGCACGAATTTACGATTTAGTTTGGCATATCATCCTCAAACGGACGACCAGTCGGAGAGGACTATTCAAACTCTTGAAGATTTATTAAGACTTTGTGTCCTTGACTTCAAAGGAAGTTGGGACAAGTTCTTACCATTGGTGGAGTTTTCCTATAACAACAGTTATCAAGCAAGTATTGACATGGCTCCATTTGAGGCGTTGTATGGCAGAAAGTATTGTTCTCCAGTATGCTATGGGATGAGGTGTGTAAGACCCCAACTTATTATAAATAAAATTGAATTTTTCCTCTATTCATTATTCTAAATTAATAAGGTGTTAATTTGATATAATTCTTTGGTTATGGGTGAAATGTGCAAATTTTGCAAAATAAGCAAGTGGTTATAAAATATTCATTTCTGTCGGGGAATATTCGTTTAGTCGTGGAATATTCTTGTTGTCGGGAAATATTCGTACGACGGCGTAGCCATTTATGGGCCCCATAACGAAAAATGGTTGGATGAAGGAAAACGACAAAGTATGAGTTTTTATTAATAATGGCGTAAACCGTTAACACTGTTGGGTTACCTGGTGGTTAAAATACAGTAATAAGTGTGGTGGCACAAGAAGCACACCAGTATTGCATGAAGATTGTTGAATTATTGATTAAATGCGTAAGAAGGCACTACTCAATAATTGTTACAGTGATTCTTTATTCAATATTTTATTTTATTGATTCAATAATCTTTGCGTTGATATTTTATATTATTGTTGTTTCAATAATTGTCACCGCTTGATATTTCCCATTATTAGATCAATAATTCATATTTTTTGAATAATATTATTAGATAACATTATTGGCAATGTCTAGAAAGTTCTATCAAGGAGAGGTTTGGTCACCTAATTGCGTGCCAGTAAGGAGAAATACTTATTGGAAAGCCCCCTCTTTCCTAGGAATGACCTAATTGTCATAATTGTGATTCTGTAATATTATTTGTGAATAATTAATTATTGATTTATATGATAAGAAAATATTTATTTGATGTGGATATAAATGATGGATTTATTTATTTTATGTGGTTATTAATGAAGGAATTAATCTTTGAGGTGTTTTATCAAGATTTTGTTCGAGATGGGGTATTAAAAATCACCCGTTTGTGGGTTTCGGATATTTTCTTTGGAATTTTGAAAAACTCAAAGCTACAAAGTTGTAGAGAAATCGATTTTGTGTGGAATGGACATATAATTCGTATTTTTCTGATAAACGGGCTATTTTCTATGAATTACTAAAGTTTTAGAAAATAAAATGATTTTTATTAAATTATGGGTGGGACCCACTTTTTGGATGGTGTTGAATACACATGTGAAAGCTTTAAAACTAAAATAGTTCCCAATCTTGATTTGATTTTTGTCAAAGATGGTTGCTAGCTTGTTCAATTAATGCATGCGAGAAAATGAGAATAGAAATAATATTATTTTATTATTTTAGTCTCCTATGGCGTTCTAGCATTTTCCTATAAGTAGGCGCTTAGGTTAGAATTGAAAATCACACCAGAAACAAGTTTTCTTTCTCTCTATATTGTAGAGCATATTTTTGTGAGTATTTAGATACTTTAAGAGTTGTTGTTCTATTATAAGTTTTTTTTCGACTTTTTATTCGATATTAGATCGTATAAATCTAGTTATTTTGAGGTAAGGATGTTATTTTCTTCTTAAATGATATTATTTTCTTCAATATCATTATCGAAATATTGGTTTGAACTTTTTAATCAAATTTGGAACTTTTGTGTTGGGGTTACTATTCACGTATATACGGCACTTTATTCACGATATCTGAAGACTATTCACGAATCAAGCACTATTCACAAAAAATGAAATTTTTCCTTTTTATCCAAGATGTCTATTATGGTTACTATCTTTGATTGTATCCATGTTTTGATCTTTATTTTTGAATTCTGCTTCACAATTGGTTATTATGAAGTATTATTGATCTTGGATAAATTGTTATCTGAATCCCTAATATTTGTCCTTCTCGCCTCAATGGATTCATTTTCTTTAAAATATTTTCATCATCCTCGGTCTTAAATGATGATATTATCTTGAATTTATTTTCGCCCTGTAGTGTAAAGATGAATGATTAATCGATGAATATCTTTGGCTCGTAGAAGAAAAGATAAAAGATGAACATGTGTTGAGATGAACATTAAATGGATCGGTGATATAAATGAATATCTTTGGCTCGTAGTGCAAAGATGAATATTTGATTAAAGATGTATATTTATTGATGTTACAGGGATAAAATATTAATGATGGACTTTTAAATCTTAGAAGATAGTAGAATTCATTCTCTTCGTGATATTTCTAATGGATTGTTGTTTCCGCTGCATTTGTTGATCTTAAACTTGTTGTCTGTTATATTCTAGCAGATTTTTCCCTGTTGAAGACTAATGATAATTTTTTTTATATTATCTTAGTCATAATATTCTTTACTGGGCTAGTTGAGCTAACCCTTTTCCTTTTTGTTCCATTTTTCTTCTCAAGAGGTGAGAACATAGCAGGATCTAGTCGGGGTATGGAGTGATGGTTCTAGAAAGATGTTTTAGCAGTCCTCACTATTTCTGTAAAATAGTGTATGAATAATTGTAATGAGGACTTATTTGAGTGTTGATATTGTCTAGAAGACAATATTTGTATTTAAACTCACAGTATGTGTTGTCGTATTTTACACGACATTTATATTATTGAAGTTGTAGTTTGCATTCTGTACTATGTATTTGGCAACTCATAATGGGTGTTGTATACCTATTTTGGGGGCATCACAAGATGGGTGAAGCAACGTTGTTGGGACCGGAGTTGGTACATATAACTACGAAAAAGATTCAAACGATCCGATAACATATAAAAACCTCACAAGATCGACAAAAGAGATGCTAATCTTCATCAAAAGGACGAGGAATTCAATATTAGAGATCATGTGTTGCTACGTGTTGCTCCATGGAAAGGAGTTACGAGATTTGGAAAGAGAGGAAAGCTCAATCCTCGATTCATTGGCCCATTTGTAATCCTCGATCGAGTAGGAACTGTGGCCTATAGACTCACCCTACTGCCAAGTATGTCTCGTGTTCATAACATTTTTCACATATCTATGTTATGTAAATATGTGAAAGACCTAAATCACATTATTGAATTAGAACCAGACAAGATAACGGAAGATTTAACGTATGAAGAGTTACCTATTAAAATCTTGGATAAGAAGGATCATATTCTACGCTCCAAGGTTATACCTTGAGTCAAAGTTTTGTAGAGAAATCACGATGTGGAGGAAATGTCCTAGGAGTTAGAATCTAAAATAAAATTAAGGTATCCTCACCTCTTTGACATATCAGGTACGTACCCCAATTTTGTGGACAAAATTTCATAAGAAGGGGAGGTTGTAAGACCCCAACTTTTATGAATAAAGATTAATTTTTCTAAAAATATATTTTTGAATATTATGGTGTGGATTTGTTATATTATTATAGTTGTGGGTAATATTTATAAATTTTGCAAAGTAAGCAAGTTGTTATAAAATATTCGATTGGTCGGGAAATATTCATATGACGGCACAATCATTGGTGGACCCCATAACGGAAGTATTGTCGTAGTTAGAAAATGACAGAATTATCTTTTTTATAAAAATAACGGCGAAAGTTTTGTCGTTAGACTGTTGAACTACCCTGTGGTAAAAGTACAGTAATACGCGTGGTTGCAAAGTAGCACACGATATTGATTATTGATACTTACGTGAGAAGTCACTCAGTTATACTCAATTATTGCTACAGTAATTGCTGCATAATATCTCTCATATTATTGATTCAATTATTATCACAGTATCAATATTTTATATTATTAATTCAATAATTGAGACGACAAAGTTAATTGCAATATTGATGATGTCTAGAAAGTTCTGTCGAGGAGAGGTTTGGTCACCTAATTGCGTGCCAATAGGGAGAAATCCTTATCGAAATGCCCCTTATTTCTTGAGAATGATCTGGTTGTTAAATATTGTGAGTTATAATATTAATGATGAATAAGTTCGTGTTGATTAAAGATAAAATTGATAGTTCCATTGTGTTGGGATTATTAATGTTAATGGAAATCGACATTTATTTCGATAATAATTGATTTTTGGAGATTATATTAACCAATCGGGTAATTAATCGGATAAATAAGTAATTAATTGCTATTAATTCACATGCTTATAACTATTTGTTCAAATGTGTGTACTATTGATTCATATGCATATACAATTATGAGAGGTGGTGCAAGATTGATAATACTTGCATGACTAAATTAAAAATGGAGGTATAAATGAAGGTACTAAATTGTAACTATTTTTTTCACATGTATAGAACTATTGATTCACATGATGTACTATTAGGGGAGGTGGTGCAAGTTAGATAAAACTTGCAGGACTAAATTAAAAATGAAGGAAAAGATGAAGGTATTATACTATAATATTTTGAGTCCCAAAACGTGAAATTATCAAAAAAAAAAATCTTATAAATAGAAGCTCATTCTTCTTTCATTCTCACCAATTCACTAAGACTCACAAGAGCAATTATAGAAAGAGAAGCTATAGAGAGAAAGAAGAAGAGAAGTCTGCTACCTCACTATTCTAGTATCCAGTCTTCTTCTGAGGTAAGGGATATTATTTTGTTCAGTACTCATAAGTAATAATATTTTCTTCCATACTCTGTAGTATGTGAGTAATATTATTTCATCTCGTATTCTTGATTATACCCTCATTTTGTTAAAGTATTGCTTCTATACTCCGTGAAATTAATATAATATCCTTGAAATTTGCGCTTCATCTAGTATTATTTCACAAGGATATTTTTTACGCATTCTTGTTAAATGTTAATCTTTTCATGCCGGAGTACTGTCCATGAGTACTATTCATTTATACGGTACTATTCACAAGTACTATTCATAAAGTACTTTTCACGAGTACTATTCATAAAGTACTATTCATAGGGTACTATTCCTGGAGTACTATTCATGGGATATTATTCATCCAGAGTACTATTCATAACAAAAATTGATTTCTTTTCGGTCCAAATCATTTTTGATACAATATCATTCTTGAATTTTACTCCACAAAGCAGTATCATGTTGGCAATTTGATCATTATTGAATTCTGGATAAATTAAATTATAATTCTTTAAAAAGTTATCCTTTGCTTTCTTTTAATTGAATTCTTATATCATTGTCATCATCATCATGCTTATATTGTGATGAAAGTCATCTTTGGCTTACGTGTATAGATGGACTGCTGATTGGTATGATTATGACCAGGGCTCATTCGATATAATAATGACCCATAATGTTACAAATGATGTGGTAAAAGTCCTCATTGGCCTGTAGTGCATTGATGGACAGTTGTTGGTATGACTATGACAAAGGATTATTCGGTATAATCATGACCATTGATGATTACATGAATATCCTTGGCCCGTAGTGTAGGGATGATTCAATGATGTGGTTTATTTATTAAGCTGAGTCTCAGCGATAAAGTTGATGAAAATTTTTTTAAATCATAGAAGATAGTAGATATTATGCTCTACTTGACTCTTCTAATGGATTGCTTGTTTCGCTATAGTTAAACTTTATGTTTATTGTATTTTATCAATTTAACACTGTTAAAGGCTAACGATAATTTATTCTGTATTATCTTAGTCATAATATTTCTTACTAGGCTAGTTGAGCTCACCCTTTTTGCTTTCATTGTTCTCTTCTGGAAATGAGAACGTAACTGGGACTAGTCGGGGAATGGACTGATGGTCCGAGATGGTGTCATAGTAGTCCTCACTATTCTATGAAATAGTGTGATAATAATTGTAATGAGGACTCCATTTGAGTTTGGATATTGTCTAGAAGACAATATTCGTGTAAAAAATCTCAGCTCATGTTGTATAATTAAGTTTGTATTTGTATTTTGTACCATGTATTTGGCGACTCAGAATGGGTGATGTATACCTATTTTGGGGGCGTCACAGTTGGTATCAAAGCTTAGGGATATGATCCCTGGCTGAGATGTGAGACTAGAACTAGGAGGGGAGAGACGAGTAATTCCTTCGCTAGTATGACCTACCTAAGTTTATTTGTTATTTAATTGGTCGGTTAGAATATAAGGATAATATGTTGCATGTCAATTAACCCTTGTTTTGTGGCAGTATTTGAAAATGACATCTGAAAATGTTGAGATCAACAATGAAGCACATGAGACCGTTAAATCACCAACGACCAATACTCAGGATAATGTGCAACAGGATGACAATAATCCTCAGGTAAACAACAACACTGATCAAATGATGAACGATGGGATGTTAAGAGGCTTTATGCAATTCATGCAACATCAGGCGAGATCGGCTTCTGTTCAAAATGCAGGTGGAAACACTGGCAACTCACAGATGGTCACCACTAAGCAATTCAAGGAGCTGGGACCATCGGAGTTTTGGGGAAAGCCAGAACCACTTAAGGCGGAAACGTGGATAAAGCAAATCACCAAGATATTTGAAGTCTTGGGATGCTCCGAGGAGCAAAAGATTCCCTTTGCCACCTTCATGTTGAGAGGAGAAGTAGATTACTAGTGGGAATCAGTAAAGCGTACTCAGCCTGCAGCACTCAAAATGTCCTGGGAGAAGTTCCAAGAGCTGTTCAACGACAAGTACTTTCCTGAAAGTATTCGTCACATGAAGGAGGTGGAGTTTATCAAGTTGGAGCAAAACAATATAACAGTATCGCAGTACGAGGCTAAGTTTGTCGAGTTGTCCGGTTCGCATCCTATTTGGTTGTTAATGAAGAGAGAATGACGCGAATATTTCTGCGAGGTTTGAGAAGAATAAGTATGAAAAGAATGTTCTAGGTCTTATGACCGCTCAACATAAGTCAGTATATTGTTTTCAAAATGGTTCTGAACTTGAATGAAGTATTATTCCTGTTATTCAAGATCTCTTCATAACTTTTGTTTAGTTGTTGTAGGTTTAGAAGTATGAAAGCATGATTCCTGATTTTGTTGTTTATATACAATTGTTATACTTTTTGGGCATGTAAATGCTCATTCTTGCTTTAAAAGTAAATGTTTTCAGCGAAACCATAGCGTGTTGAAGGGTCTGGTAAGGACAAAGGGAAGGGCAATATGAACGAGTAGAAGATATTATGAACTCTTGTAATAAGTTAGGAGTATTATAATATTTTTATGTAAAGTGTCATGTTTTGAAAAGTTAAAGATCATAGAACTTGGGAATGTAATAATATGTTTGTAATAGCTAGTAATTACTTACATATTGGCATGGTAATGTAGATTTATTAATGTGGATGTTTAGTACTGTGTAGCACCATATCTAGCGTTTAAAGTTACCCAGATTTGGGATCGTCACAAGGATGAGGAGGTAGGGGTTCGTCCCACCACCTATAAGACGCTGGTGCTATCGCCTAAGAACTGTAGTCGTCGATGGATAGGTTTAGATCTAGGGTTTGGATGGGTTTGAGATTTAAGAGTAATCTAAGATGGTTTGGAGAGAACTGAAATTTGAGAGTAATCTTGTGTAGCCGCTAGCTATTGAAAAATGAAATGAAGGAAACGTCGTCGCTGCTACTGAAAAATGAAATGAGAAGGAGGAAAATCTATCATAGTTTAATAGAATATTTTTGGCAAAATTCTATCATAATTAATTTTATCAAAATTAATGTATATCCAACAAAATTTTTGTAGGAATTATATTACTTTTCGTCGAATTTTTAGGGCGCTCTGGCAGGAAAGCTTGGTGTCATTGTGAGGGATATTTTTAATGGAATTCCATTGGAAATTATTTAGCTTCGACAAAATTATGTCCGACACATTTATCCATCAAAATTAACCTATTTTCGATCGAATATTTTTCGTTGGAATTAACCTATTTCCTTGTAGTGCTTCTCCGATTACAACCCAGATTAATTCGCACCAACTAAATTGTTCTTCTTCTCTAAAATACAAACCACCTCTGTCATTTTCTTCTTGCCTAATTATTTCGCTTAGCTAATCATTGAAATGGTATGGGTTTATTTGAATTTGAGTTTTGGTTTTGATTTGGGGTTACTGATATTCAAGTTGCTCAAATTTGAGGGATTTTCAATGTAAAGTATTTATAAGAATTTATGTATTACTTTTTCTATTGATTCTAAAATTTATGTTGTAATAATAGAAGAATTATTATTGAATTTTTTGGCTTTTTCGAAATAATTATAATGTCTCATGATTTATATTAACTATTTTTCCATGTTTTTATTCATATATATATATATATATATATATATATATATATATAGATTTCCATGTCTTTAGTGAACTTGTTCTAGTGCAGGCCGTTATCCTATAATTTGTGCATGTTAGGTCCGAAAATGCAATAATTCTAGAAGGGGGCTTGAATAGATTAATTTTTTTTTGACAAATATTTGCCTTTTTAAAATTCAACTCTATTTCCCTATGTAATTTTTAAAATATTTATTTAAATATTTAGTGAATTAAAGTAAAGAGATAGGGATAGAGAGATACCAAATAGAGTACACATCGATATATCTTGGTTTACTATATATACATATCTAGCCTTTTGAGAGTTTGAGATTGAGAGAGAAGTGTGGGTAGAGTTTGGCTTTGGCTAGATTGAAGAGAAATGAATGAAGTATGTCAGTATTTATAGGTCAAAAATATTGAGTGAAGTTACTCTACTATCGTAGAGTAAAGAAGTGAATTGTTGAATAGAGAACTCTAACATCGTTGAGTAAAGTATCAGTTCGTAGAGTAGTGAAGTGCTCAGTAAAGAACTCTAAGATCATGAGTAAATTACTAGTTCGTATAATAGTGAAGTGAAGGCACTCTATTATCGTAGTGCTACAACAAATCGTAAAGTATATGATCGTAGAGTTGAGTCATTCTACGATCAGAGGATTCACTCTACGTTTCTATACTGACAACCAGAATGAGCAAAATTGTAGAGTTGAGTCATTCTAGGATATGAGGATTCACTCTACGTTTCTATACTGAAAGCCATAATAACCAAAATCCTAGTTTCACCATTCTACGATCTGAGGATTCACTCTAAAATACTAAAAAAACTAGAACAACCAAAATTGTAAAGTCATATCGTAGAGCATGTAATTACTTGTATCACAATTCTAAATTAATATTCTGCCACAATGCACAAATTTTCTGCTCTGTTACATATATCACCAACTCACTTCAAAATATATTTAAAAAAATATGATACATTGTAATTAATTCAAAAGGCCAAAAAAATCAATAATCATTCTTCTATTATTACAACAAAAAAATTTAGAATTAATAGAAAAAGGGTTTAAATACACTTTTCCCCATTCTACTAGGGGTCGGTTTACAAATGCATCACCGAACTATTTTTTTTTTACAATCGACTCATTGAACTTCAAATATTTATCAAATTGTTACAAATTTCGTTAAATGAGTTAACTTTTAATAGAGACATGTGACATCAAATATGTCCTACCCCACATCTAATTACACATCATTTACTTCACGTGGGTTAGTCCTAGTCATGGCCACGATGGAAACTCAGTGGTTAAAACCAATTTGCTCGACTAAAGGCCAAACAAAGACAGAACCAAAAAGTGTGCAAAGGAGTGAAGGAGAGAGACAAATTGAGGCGTGAACTTCTCATATTGCTGGCGAATCTTGTTCTTTGATGTGAATCTTGCTCTTGGATACAAATCTACTAGTGTGAATCTTCTGTGAGGTATGCTAGATTTCTTTAATTTAGGGTTTATGGACATGGGTTGGTTGGGAATGGATACGATTAAATTAGGGGCTTTTAATCTTTTGTAGCCATCTTGTTTGTCTTGATGTTTTCTCCATCTTTCTTAACTTTATATATACGACATGTGGTCCATGGGATTTTATTTTTGCCGTTGTTGTCTTTCTTCAGTCTCCCCATGGTACTGTAAATAATAATTTTTAATTGTTTTCGATATTTTTTTTCGTTTTCACAGAATGAGTGGGATTTTTCAATTGCATGTGCACTATAGGGGAAAATTTGTTCAACAACCTAAAAATGAGTACAATGGAGGTAAGGTTGAAATTTATCCTCGTGTTGATGTTGATTTCATCTACATGACTGCAATTAATTCATTTGCTAAAGCTTTACATTATGATATCAATGCTAAAGTTTATTTTAAGAATAATGGTCAAACTAGTGAAAATGGTTATAGATTAGAGCATGATGATGCCGGTATTAGAGACAGGATAAAAGTGTGTCTCCCTTTTGGTGTTATTAAATTTTATGTTGATCATGTACTTGTGAATAAAGAAGGAGTTGATACTGAACCACCTGATGTGAATGAACAAGTTGCAACTACTATTATTGAACCCCCCCCCCCCAATACAACTGATAATAACAATGGGGAGTACTAGTGCTAATGCTAATCTGCAGAAGTCGAAGAGGACTAAGAAGAGGGTAAGTATGAATAGTAAGAGCAATCAGAAGGATAGTATGAATAATCAGAGGAAGAAGAGTAATATAATTAAAATGAATCAGAAATCAAATAAAAAGAATGATGATACACCAATTGTGATTGGGGACTTAGAAAGTAGTGATGCATAAAGTGATAGTGAAATATTAAGTAGTGATGAAGAATTATTAGATGCTAGGAGGAGGTGCAGGGAGTTCAAAACAAAGATGGCTAGAGTTTAAATTGAGGGAGGTGATGAAACTAACTATATTGATGGGGATGCAGGTGTTGGTAATACTGAGGGTGTTGAGGGTGATATAACTGAGGCTACTGTTAAAGGTGATGTAGGTGAGGGTGATGTTGAGGGGGTAGGGCAATGTGAGGAGGCTGATGAAACTGGGAATGAAGGAGATGATGAAAGGGCAGAAGTTGGTGAGGCTGAGGGTGAAAAAGGTGTAGCAGATGGTGATAGGTTAGTCAATGAGGTTACTGAAGAGGTTGATAAAAATAGTGAAGGAGATAATGCTAGTGACTCTGATGATGATAGTGATTGGCACAATGAGTATGAGGATCGTGATGTGTTAAGGTCTCCCTTAGAGAGCAGTGAAGATGAGAACCATGGTTTTATGGGTCCTCTGGTAAAAAAGAGAAAGCATGTGCATTATGATTTTGTTAACCCAAAAGCAAAGAGAAAGCACAAAATTTTGTACACTATTAGATATTTATCAATTTCAATGAATTCAAGACTTCCATTAAAGACTATTCAATTGCTAATGGCAGGAAGTTGTGGTACAAGGTAAACAACAAGGAAAGGGTTCAGGTTAGGTGTGATAAAGGCTGCCCTTGGAAACTATAGGCTAGTTATATTCAAGGGACTGAGAATGTGCAAATAAATTCAATAGTGGACACACATAATTGTATCTACAGTTTTAAAAACAAGATGGCCAACACTAAATTTTTGGCAGAGTTTTATGGAAATAGGATAAGGAAAAATCCAAACTGGAGGTTGAAGGACATGCAAGAAAAAATTAAAATGAAGTTGAAATTGGATGTAACACTTGTGAAGTGTATGATGGTGATTAATTTAGCTTTGGGAAGTATACATGCAGTTATGAAGGAACATTATTCAAGAGTCTGAGATTTTGGGGCTGAGATTTAGAGAAGTAACAAAATGAATACAGTCAACATCAAAACCACTAGGCTTAATCCTGAAGATGAGGTCAAGTTCAAGAGATTTTATGTTTGCTATGACAGTTTGAAGAAAGCTTAGAAAGAGGGTTGTAGGCCAATTATTGGATTGGATGGTTATTTCTTAAAAAATGTATGTGGAGGTCAATTATTATCTGCAGTGGGAAAGGATGGGAACAATCAAATGTTCCCTATAGCTATGGCTGTTGTAGAAACTGAAAATGGTGACAATTGGTGATGGTTCTTGGAGTTGTTGGCTGATGACCTTAACCTTGGTGAAGGCTATGGATTTACTATAATTAGTGACCAACATAAGGTATGTATTTAATATAAATTCCTCTGTTTTACTAAATGCCTCTGTTTTACTAATTGCATATGCTTTACTAACTGATTTTGTGTTGTGCAGGGTTTGAAGAATGCCATATGTGAACTGCTTCCTCATATTGAGCATAGAAATTTTGCTAGACACATTTATGTTAACTGAAGGAAAAGTTTCACTTCACATGCACTAAAGAGAGTGTTTTGGGAAGCTGCTTGTGCAACTCATGATCAAGCACACAAGAGAGCAATGAGGGAAATTAAAAGGCTTTCTGGCCCTGTACATGATAAGATTGTTGAGCATAATCCAAAGATTTGGTCTAAAGCTTATTTTGGCACTCATTTAAAGGCTGATACTGTTGAGAATAACATGTCTGAATGCTTCAATGCTTGGATTATCAAAGCTAGGTACATTATTACTAGTTTACTATAAATTATATTATTGTATTGTACTGCAATATAAGCTGGTTATAGTTACTCTTATGTCAATATTTCCTAGGTAAATGCCAATTCTAACAATGCTTCAGGAAATTCATGATCAAATCATGGTTAGATTGGATCAGAAAAGGGATGTTATGTTTAAGTCAGAGGATTTAATTTATCCACGAATTAAGAAGAAACTTGATGCAGCCATCATTGCCTCTGCCATTATAATCCACTTTGGGATGGAAAATCTCATTCCAAGTTAAAGAATGAGGTAAAGCTTTCACTATGAATCTTAAGAACAGAACTTGTGCTTGTAGAGTGTGGGACCTTACTGGCATCCCATGTTGTCATGTTGTCTCAGTAATTCAATCTATTTATCAAAATCCAATAGACTATATAGCCCACTGGCATACTAGAGATACTTACCTTAAGACTTGTAGTCATACTCTTGAGGTGTTAAATGGTGAAGATTTCTGGGAATTCATTTAGTGTGACATAATGGGACCTCCACCTATACCAATGAAACTGAGAGGCAGACCACAGAGGTTAAAAAAAAAGAGAGGGTTGGGAAGATAGAGGAAATAATGATCAAGTGAATAGGGTGAGTAGAATAGGAAGGAAAATACAATGTAGCATTTGTAGAAAGCCTGATCATAGAAGGAGCCAATGCCTAGTTAAAGAGACTAATACAGAGCTCACAAGAGAGCAAGTTAAAGAGTCAACTGAACATCCTAATCAAGAGTCCAATGCACATCCTACTATATTGCCTGGTGTAGTTATTAGAGAGGGACACCAATTCAACAAAGCAAAGCTTTCAATACCTAATGCAAGTGTCCATTTAGTATGTATATCATTTTTATCGAAAAGTATAAAGACTAACTATTAAATATATTACAGTACACAGGTAATAGTAAAGAAAAGGTGGGTAGCTATAATAAAAAGGGTATTCTACTAATTTCATGGAGTATAGAAGCAATACTTTAACAAAATGAGTATAGAATTCAGAAACTAAAATGAAATAATATTACTTACATACTACAAAATATGGAAGAAAATATTATTTCATACAAATATTAAACAAAAATTATATCCATTACCTTAAAAAGAAGAGTATTCCAACTGGTATAGCGGGGATATTTTTGAAGAAAACTTGCATTGTTTTCTACACTCAAAGCTTCCTAAAACTCGAAAGAAATATGCTCAATATTATAGAAAAGAATTCTCTGATTCTTGTGTGATTTTCAATTCTAAACTAAGCATCCTATTTATAGGAAAATGGAAGGATACTATTTAGAAACAAACACGGACGTACAGTGCAGAAATCGGACGAATTCACGAGCGTCGAAACCGAATTCACATGATTTACTATGTAAACACTATGCAAATACTATGCATAATAAAATATAATATATTCTATTTTTCATAAAAAAATATAACTTATAATATATATATATATATATATACAATTTCTTCCCTGCATGCCAACTCCCCCCCCCCCCCATTTCCCTGCCAACTCATATATATATATAACAAAACTGAGCTAAATTCTCCTGACAGTTTTTTGAAAATTGTGTAAGTGGGGGTCCATATAATAAGTAAAATTAACAACAAAGACTTAATAAAAATTTCCTCAATATTTTTAACAACATTTATTCATCAATAATATAACTTGCAATATTAACAACCAATTGTGAAGCCCCCAAAATAGGTATACATCACCCATTCTGAGTCATCAAATACATGGTGCAAAATTTAAATACAAACTTAATTATACAACTATCGTGTAAAATACGACAAAACATAGCTGAGAGTCTTGACACGAATATTGTCTTCTAGATAATATCCAAACTCAAATGGAGTCCTCATTAAAATTATTATTACACTATTTCATAGAATAGTGAGGACTATTATATCCACCATATCAGACCATCACTTCGATTCCCCGACTAGTCCCGACAATGTTCTCATTTTCATAAGAGAACAATAAAAGCAAAGGGTGAGCTCAACTAGACCAGTAAGAAATATTATGACTAAGATAATGAAGGATAAAATATCGTTAGCCTTCAACTGTGTTAAATTGATAAAATATAATAAACATCAAGTTTAACTGCAGCAGAACAAGCGATCCATTAAAAGAGTCAAGTGGAGCATGATATCTACTATCTTCTATGATTTAAAAAGTTTATCATCAATTTTATCGCTGAGACACAACTCATTAATTATTACACAGCACTGAATTATCCATGCATTACGGGTCAAGGATATTCATTAGTATCACGTCCACGAATTATCCATGCACTACAGGCCAAGGATATTCGTGTTATCACCAATGGTCATGATTATGCCAACAATTGTCCATCAATGCACTACGGACCTATGAGGACTTTTACCATATCATTTGTAATATTACATGTCATGATTATACCGAATGATCCCTGGTCATAATCATACCAATCAACACTCCATCTATGCACTATGGGCCACAGATGACTTTCATCACAATATAAGCATGAGGATGATGACAATGATATAAGAATTCAATTAAATGAAAGCAAATGATAAATTTTAAAGATTTATAATTTAATTTATACAGAATTCAATAATGTCCAAATTGTTAACATGATACTGCTTTGTGGAGTAAAATTCAAGAATAATATTGTATCAAAAATGATTTGAAACGACAAAAAATCAATTTTATCATGAATAGTACCACGGGTGACTATTGCCCGAGTGAATAGTATCCCGTGAATAGTACTTCATGAATAGAACCCTGTGAATAGTACTCTGGCATAAAAAATTAAACTTTATCAAGAATATTCAGAATAATATTTTCTTGAAAAGATACTAGATGAAGCGCAAATTTCAAGGGTATTCTACTAATTTCACAGAGTATAGAAGCAATAGTTTAACAAAATGAGTGTAGAATTCAGAATCTGAAACGAAATAATATTACTTACATACTACAGAGTATGGAAGAAAATATTATTTCATACGAATATTGAACAAAAATTATATCCCTTACTTTAAAAAGGAGAGTATTCTAACTGGTATATCAGGGATATTCTTGAAGAAAACTTGCACTATTTTTTACACTCAAAGCTTCTTAAAACTCGAAAGAAATACGCTCAATATTATAGAATAAGAATTCTTTGATTCTGGTGTGATTTTTAATTCTAAACTAAGCATCATATTTATAGGAGAATGGAAGGATACTATTTAGAAATAATCACGGACGCACAGTGCAGAAATCGAACGAATTCACGGGCACCGAAATCGAATTCACATGATTTACTATACAAATACTATGCAGACACTATGCAAATACTATGCATAAAAAATATAATATATTTTATTTTTCATAAAAAACAAAACTTATTATAATATATATCTACATTTTCTTCCCTCAGACGCCTAACTCCCCCATTTCTTTTAACTCATATATATATATATATATATATATATATATAAAAGCGAGTGACTTCTCACGTAAGCATCAATAATCAATACTGTGCTACTATGCAACCAGCGCCAGACATCGTATTTTTTTATCACCGGGTATTTCAACAGTTAACGGTAAAACTTTCGTCGTTATTTTTATAAAAAGATATATTTGTCGCTTTCTAACTTCGAAAATAATTTCATTGTGGGGTCTACCAATGATATGTGCCGTCATACAAATATTCCCTGTTATAATGAATATTCCCCGACCAATCGAATATTTTATAACAACTTGCTTACTTTGCAAAATTAATAAATATTACCCACAACTATAACAAATTCACACATTAATACTCAAAAATGATATTTAGAGAAAAATTCATCTTTATTCATAAAAGTTGGGGTCTCACAATCTCCCCTATGAAAGTTTGCCCTCAAAATTGGTGTACGTACCTGGTATGATGAAGAGGTGAGAATACCTTGATTTCATTTCAAAATCTAACTCCCAGGTCATTTCCTCAACATCGTGGTTTCTCCACAAAACTTTGACTTGAGGTATAACCTTAGAGTGTAGAATATGTTCCTTCTTATTCAAGATTTTAACAGGTACCTCTTCATACGTTAAATCTTTCACTATTTCATCCAATTCTAAATCAATAATGTGGTTTGGGTCTTCCATATATTTACGTAATATAGATATGTGAAAAACGTTATGAACAAGAGACATACTTGGCAGGTGAGTCTATAGGCCACAGTTCCTACTCGTTCGAGGATTTCAAATGGGCCAATGAATCGAGGATTGAGCTTTCCTCTCTTTTCAAATCTCATAACTCCCTTCCATGGAGAAACACGTAACAACACATGATCACAAACATTGAATTCTACGTCCCTTCGATGAAGATTAACATAACTCTTTTATCGATCTTGTGAGGTTTTAATACGTTGCCGAATCATTTGAATTTTTTTTGTTATCATACGTACCAATTCCGATCCCAACAATGTTGCTTCACCCACCTCATCCCAGCATACTAGAGAACGACACTTGCGTCCATACAAAGCCTCGAATGGAGCCATGCCAATACTTGCTTGATAAATTTTGTTATTGGAGAATTCCATTAATGGCAAGAACTTGTCCCAACTTCCTTTGAAGTCAAGGACACAGAGTCTTAATTGATCTTCAAGAGTTTTAATAGTCCTCTCCGACAGCCCATCCGTTTAAGGATGATATGCCAAACTAAATCGTAAATTGTGCCCATAGCTTTTTACAAACTAACCCAAAAACGTGATGTGAATCTTGGGTCTCGATTAGAAACTATGGATACTGGCATACCATGCAGCCTTACAATCTCATTTATGTAAATACGAGCAAGATTTTAAGCGAATAAGTTTCTCGTATAGGTAAGAAATGAGCAGACTTGGTCAATCTGTCAACAATGACCAAAATTGCATCTATACCTTGAGAAACTTGGGAAGACCAGTAACAAAATCCATGGTAATGTGCTCCCACTTCCATTCTGGAATTTCAAGTGGTTGCGATGGACCTTTTAGCACTTGATGCTCCGCCTTGACACGTTGACAAGTTAGACACCTTGAGATAAAATCCACTATCTCTCTCTTCATATTTCTCCACCAAAATGTATGTCGAAGATCACGATACATTTTGGTACTCCAAGGATGGATTGCAAACATTGTGTTGTGCGCCTCCATCATGATTTTCTACTTCAAATTAGAGTCGTTAAGAACACAAAGTCTGGTTTTGACTCAAAGTATTCTTTCTTCATCGATTCTTGCTTCCGGGATAACACATTCTTGCACTTTCTTCCCCATACGCATCAGCTTTAGGTCTTTAGCTTGAGGAGCTTTAACTTTATCGATTAAAGTTAGTTCAACTCGTATATTTGACATCGTCACATATGTCCCTAGAGTTATTAACTCTATCTTCATCCTTTGTAAGTCATACCAAATGGGCCTTTGCGTTGATAATATCGCACTCATACCCGCATATGATCTTCTACTCAATGCGTCAGCTACCACGTTCACTTTTCCATGATGATATTGAATGGTATGATCATAATCTTTCAATAGCTCAAGCCTACGTCGTTGTCACATGTTGAGTTCCTTTTGGATGAAGAAATATTTGAGGCTTTTATGATCCGTATAGATCTCCACTTTCTCCCCATACAAGTAATGCCTCCAGATCTTTAGTGCGAAAACGACTGCTGCCAACTCTAGATCATGAGTAGGATAATTCATCTCATATTCTTTGAGTTCTCGTGAGGCATAGGCTATGACTTTCCATGTTGTATGAGAACACATCCTAACCCTCTGCTTGAAGCATCGCTGTAGATAACAAATCCCTCTAAACCTGATGGTATTGTCAGAACAGGTGCTGAAATGAGTCTCCTCTTGAGTTCTTGAAAACTATTCTCACATTCCTCACTCCAACCTAATTTTTTATCTTTTCGAGTTAGCTGAGCTAATGGGGTAGCGATTCGAGAAAATTCCTTCCACGAATCTCTTATAATAACCTGCTAAGCTGAGAAAGCTACGTACTTCGATCACTAACTTAGGTTGCTCCAGCTTTGTATTGCTTTAATCTTCATTGGGTCAACATATATTCCGTGATTTGATATCACGTGCCCAAGGAATGCTACTTCCTCAAGCCAGAACTCGCATTTCTTCAACTTGGCATAAAGCTTATTTTCACGAAGCTTTTGGAGTATTAGCCTCAAGTGTTGCTCATGATCTTCACGGATTTTGGAGTATATGAGGATGCCATCAATAAAGAAAACAGAAAATGATCCAAATATTCCTTGAATACTTGGTTCATCATATCCATGAAGGCAGCAGGAGCATTAATCAATCCAAAAGACATGACTAGGAATTCGAAATGCCCGTACCAAGTTCTAAAAGCAGTCTCTGGAATGTCATCAGTTTTCATCTTTAACTGATGATATCCGGAACGAAGATTGATCTTTAAAAAGAATTTGGCATCCTTGTAACTAGTCAAATAGGTCATCAATGTGAGGCAACGGGTACCTATTTTTTACACTCGCATGATTTAACTCCCGATAATCAATATAAAGTCGCATACTCCCATCTTTCTTCTTTACGAATAGTACATGAGCAACCCAAGGAGACGTACTAGGACAAATAAAACCGATGTCTAACAACTCCTGCAGTTGGGTTTTTAACTCCTGAAGTTCAATAGAAGTCATTCGATATGGGGCTTTGGAAATGGGTTTTGTACCGGGTTCAAGATCGATAAAAAATTTGATTTCATGCTCTAAGGGTAGGCCAGAAAGTTCTTCAGGGAATACGTTGGGAAATTTATTAACAATACAAATATCATTCAAATCTGACGTATTTTTATTTAAATCCATGACATGGGCTAAGAAAACTTGACATCCATTTTTCAATAAATGAATAGCTTTATGGCTTGATATGACAATGATTAACTTTAGTATTTTGGTTGCTTGAATTCGCATAATAGGTTGGTTAGGAATATAAAAACTAACAACCTTACGAAAAACAATCAATTTTAGAATGATGAGTAGTTAACCAATCAATCCCTAAAGTCACATCAAATGCAAGTATTTTCAAATAGATAAAATCAACAGGTAACGTGCGGGTGCCAATTTAAATCAAACAAGATTTATAAACAGTGGATGTAATAAAGGTTTCTCCCAACGGAGTTTCAACTGATAAGTCAAAGTCTAATTTCTTCGGAGTTAAATTTAAACGTTGAGCACATTTGACGCCCCCAAAATAGGTATACATCGCCCATCTTGGGTCGCCAGATATAAGGTACTGAATACAAATACAAACTAATTATACAACAGTCGTGTAAAATACGATAAAACATAAATTGAGAGTTTTAATAAGAATATTGTCAACTAGACAATATCCACACTCAAAGGAGTCCTCAATACATTTATTGTCACACTATTTAACAGAATAGTGAGGACTACTAATACTATCATCTGGACCGTCACTCCGTTCCTCGACTAGTCCCGGCTACGTTCTCATTTCCTGAAGAGAACAATGAAAGCGAAAGGCTGAGCTCAACTAGCCCAGTAAGAAATATTATGACTAGGATAATGCAGAATAAATTATCATTAGTCTTCAACAATGTTAAACTGATAAAATACAATAGACATCAAGTTTAATTGCAGCGGAATAAGTGATCCATTAGAAGAGTCAAGTAGAGCATGATATCTACTATCATCTATGATTTAAAATGTTTTCATCAATTTTTATTGTTGAGACACAACATAATAAATAAACCACATCATCTAATCATCCCTGCTTTACGGGCCAAGGATATTCATTAAATTATCAATGGTCATGACTATACCGAATAATCCCTGGTCATAATCATACCAAAAACTGTCTGTCAATACACTACAAGCCACTGAGGACTTTTACCACATCATTTATAACATTACAGGTCATGATTATACCGAATAATCCCTGGTCATAATCATACCAAGTCCATCTATGCACGTAAGCCAAAGATGACTTTCATCACAATATAAGCATGAGGATGATGACAATGACATAATAATTCAATAAAATAAGTTAAAGAATAAATTTTACAGATTTATAAGTTAATTTATCCTGAACTCAATAATGTCCAAATTGTCAACATGATACTGCTTTATGGAGTAAAATTCAAGAATGCTCAGAAGAATATTTCCATGAAAAGATACTGTATGAAGCCCAAATATCAAGGATATTCCTCTAATTTCATGGAGTATAGAAGCAAAAATTTTAACCAAATGATTATAATAGAATATATAAAACTGCAAATGGATTTTCACCTGCCATGCGGTAATCCACGTATATGATCATTTCCACAATTTAATAAGAAATGAATACAAAGGATCATTCACCATTCATGTAAGGCCCCGAATTTTATGAAATAAAAGTATTTAATTTTTCTTATAATTGTTATTCAGTAAATGGTTAAATTGATAAAAAGTTAAAGTTAAGGGTGAGATGTGAACTTTTTTTCAAAATAAGCAAGTGGCTATAAAATACTCATTGTTGTCGGGAAAAATTCATTTGGTCGTGGAATATTCTTGCTATCGGGGAATATTCGTACGACGGCATAGCCATTTGTGGGCCCCATAATAGAATAAATGTCTGATGAAGAAAATGAAAAGTTTGAGTTTTTATAAATAATTGGCAGAAGTTGTTATTTGCTATTAATCGTTAGAATACTCGGTGGTTAAAAAATCTGAATGTCGCGTTGTTGCACGAAGAGTATTACCTGTATTGCATAGTATTTTGAATTATTGATTCTTACGTAAGAAGGCACTACTTAATAATTATTACGTGAGTTCTTTGCTTAATATTTTATTTTATTGATTCAATAATTATTGAGTTGATATTTTATATTATTGTTGTTTCAATAATTGTCATTGCACGATTTCCTATTATCGGATCAATAATTCATATTATTTGAATAATATTATTAGATAGCATTATTGGCAATGTCTAGAAAGTTCTGTCAATGAGAGGTTTGGTCACCTAATTGCGCGCCAGTAAGAAGAAATCCTTATCGAAAAGCCCCCTCTTTCCTAGGAACTGTCTGGTTGTCATTGTTACGATTCTGTAATATTATTTGTGAATAATTAATTATTGATTTATATGATAAGGAAATATTTATTTGATGCGAATATAATTGATGGATTTATTTATGTGGTTATAAATGAAGGAATTAATGTTGATGTGTTTTATCAGTATTTTGTCGGATTGGATGTATTAAAAGATCAAATCAGTGTTCTTAAAGCTCTATTGCGTGAGTTATAATTTTAATCCGACTATTGGATCGTTGTGATTTTTGGATATGTTATACATATATAAGTTGAGTATATGTCAACAAATTTGGAACTATTAAAAATTAACGCTTGATTTGTTATGAATTTTAAAAGGTTTTAAAAATCATCTATTTGTGGATTTCGGATATTTTTTGTCTGGAATTTAGAAAAACTTAAAGCTACAAAGTTGTAGAGAATTCGATTTCGTGTGGAATGGACATAAAATTCATATTTTTTTGATAAAAGGCTATTTATTATGAATTATTGAAGTTTCGAAAAATAAATGTTTTTATTAATTAAGGGTGGGACCCACTTTTATTTTTTGTGAAAACATGTGCTCAATTAATTGTTCAAGTGTGGTGGCTGAAGTTGTTCAAGGATGGCATGCATAGAAGGATGATAAATAAATAATATTAATTTATTAATTTAGTCTCCTTTGGCGTTCTAGCATTTTCCTATAAATAGGCGCTTAAGTTAGAATTAAAAATCACACCAGAAACATAAGTTTTCTCTCTCTATATTATCGAGCGTATTTTTGTGAGTATTCAAATACTTGAGAGTTGATGGAAGTGGGAGCACATTACCATGGATTTCGTTACCGGTCTTCCTAAGGTTTCTCAAGGTATTGATGCGACTTGCGTCATTGTTGATAGATTGACCAAGTCTGCTCATTTCTTACTGATACGAGAAACTTATACACTTGAGCGTCTTGCTCGTAAGGACATAAATGAGATTGTAAGACTGCATGGTATGCCGGTATCCATAGTTTCTGATCGAGACCCAAGATTCACTTCACGATTTTGGGTTAGTTTGCAAAAAGCTATGGGCACAGACTTACGATTTAGCTCGCCATATCATCCTCAAATGGACGGACAGTCGGAGAGGACTATTCAAACTCTTGAAGATCTATTAAGACTCTGTGTCCTTGATTTCAAGGGGAGTTGGGACAAGTTCTTACCATTGGTGGAGTTTTCCTACAACAACAGTTATCAAGAAAGTATTGGCATGGCTCCATTCAAGCGTTGTATGGAAAAAAGTGTCATTTTCGGTATCTTTGGGATGAGGTGGGGTGAAGCAACGTTGTTGGGACCGGGAGTTGGTACGTATGACTACGAAAAGATTCAAACGATCCGACAACGTATAAAAACCTCACAAAATCGTCAAAAGAGTTATGCTGATCTTCATCGAAAGGACGTGGAATTTGATATAGGAGATCATGTGTTGTTACGAGTTGCTCCATGGAAAGGAGTTACAAGATTTGGAAAGAGAGGAAAACTTAATCCTCGATTCATCGGTCCATTTTTAATCCTCGATCGAGTAGGGGCGTGGCCTATAGACTCGCTTTACCGCCAAATAAATATGTCTCATGTTCATAACATTTTTCACATATCCATGTTACGTAAATATATGAAAGACCCGAACCATATTTTTGAGTTAGAACCAGACGAAATAGCGGAAGATTTGACGTATGAAGAGGTTCCTATTCAAATTTTGGATAAGAAGGAACATATTCTACGCTCCAAGGTTATACCTCAAGTCAAAGTTTTGTGGAGGAACCACGATGTTGAGGAAATGACTTGGGAGTTAGAATCAAATGAAATCAAGATATCCTTACCTCTTCGACATACAGTGCACGCCCTAATTTCGAGGGCTTAAATTTCATAAGAAGGGAGGTTGTAAAGACCCAAGCTTTTATAAATAAAGATGAATTTTCTATAAATATTATTTTTGAATATTATGGAATAAATTTGATATAATGTTATAGTTATGGGTAATATTTATAAATTTTGCAAAAGTAAGCAAGTTGTTATAAAATATTCGTTTGGTGGGAATATTCTTTTTGTTTGGGAATATTAAAGACGACGGCTCAATCATTGGTGGACCCCACAACGGAAGTATTGTCGTAGTTAGAAAACGACAAAATTATCTTTCTATAAAAATAACGGCGGAGGTGTTACCGTTAAAACTGTTGAACTACCGGTGGTAAAAGTACAGTAATACGCGTGGTTGCATAGTAGCACACGGTATTGATTATTGATGCTTACGTGAGAAGTCACTTAGCTATACTCAATTATTGCTACAGTAATTACTGCATCATATCTCTTATATTATTGATTCAATTATTGTCACAGTATCATCTATATAATATGTTATATTATTAATTGAGACGACAAGTTATAAATGATTAATAATTGTTGAAAGATTAAAAATGTGTTGATTAAAATAAAATGATTTGTGGTAATATTTATTCAATCCTTGATGTATATAAAGAGTCTATTATGAGACGTTTGTGGTAAGTTTGATTATTTTATGGGGGGCCCATATGTCATCATCTAAGAGTCTCTTCGTCAATAGTAATTACCTTTGTGAATAGTAATTACCTTTGTGAATAGTAATTACCTTCGTCAATAGTATTTACCTTCGTCAATAGTAATTACCTTTGTGAATAGTAATTACCTTTGTGAATAGTAATTACCTTTCAATAATAGTATTTACCTTCGTTAATAGTAATTACCTTCTTCAATAGTATTTACCTTCATCAATAGTAATTACCTTCGTCAATAGTAATTACCCCTTCGCAAATAGTAGTTGTCCCTTCAATATTACCAAGAGTTAATCGCTTCTCTTGATTGTTCCAAGGGTTAATTACCCTTCGCAAATAGTAGTTGTCTATTCAATATTACTAAAAGTCATTTTGACCCTTCGTTAAGACCAAAAGCCACCCTCGCTTTTTTCTATAAATAGAAAGCTCATTCCTTCATTATTTCTTACGAATTCATTGAAACTCTAGAGAGAGAACTATATAGAGAAAGAAGAAAAGTATTCGCTACTTCACTTTTCCAATATTCAGGTTCTTCTAAGGTAGGGAATATTATTTGTTGTAATTGTAAGGGGTGTTATTCTTTCTTATTCATGAAGAGAACTGTTGTTATTCCATTGCTTATTATTTCATTGGAATAACTGTATAACGTGGTTTACCCTATACTTGGTGACATTCTTCTATTATTCATTGGAACATCATGTTTGTGTGTTTTACAGGACTGGTTCCGTCTTTATTATTATTCTATTGGAATATCACATCGTGTGTTTTACACGGACACTGGTTCCATTTTTTATTATTCCATTTTTATTATTTTGAATATAATATCATGTCTATATCTGTGGGACTGGTTCCATCATTTATTATTCCACATTTATTATTACATTGGAACATCCTATCATTGTGAATTTCACCCGACCGGTTCCATTATTTATTATTCATTGGAATAACACGCTGTCATCTGTGATCTATCGCATGCATGGTGATTTCTTTTGTTATTCCATTCTTTATTATACCCGATTTAAGTTAAAACTTTGACTTCTATACTCCATGAAATTAGTAGAATATCCTTGATATTTGCGTTTCATCCAAAGATCTTTTTCATGGAAATATTCTTCTCGATCATTCTTGAATTTTACTCTACAAAAGCGATTGATCATGTTGACAATTTGGACGTTAATAATTTCGGATAAAATAATTCTTGAACTTGTTTTATTGAATTCTTATATCATTGTCATCATCCTCATGTTTATATTATGTTGAAAGTCATATGTGGCTTTTGTAGTGCATAGATGGACTTGGTATGATTATGACCGAGAGACTATTCGGTGTAATCATGACCGTAATGTTACAAATGATGTGATAAAAATCCTCGATTGGCCGTAGTGCATTGATGGACGATTGTTGGCATGATCATGACCATTAATGAATACACAACTATTCTCGCCCGTAGTGCATGAATAATTGTGGTCGTGATACTAAAGAATATCCTTGTCGAAGTAGTGCGGGGTGATTCGATGATGTGGAATATTTATTAAAGTCGAGTCTCAAATATATAACGTTGATGAAAACCTTTTAAATCATAGAAGATAGTAGATTTTATTTTCTACTTGACTCTTTTAATGGATTGTTGGTTCATTGTAGTTAAACTTGATGTTCATTATATCTTATCGGTTTTAACAACTTTGTTGTCAGAGGCTAATGATAATTTATTTCGCATTATCTTAGTCATAATATTTCTTACATGAGCTAGTTGAGCTCACCCTTTCTTTCATTGTTCTCTGTGAAATGAGAATATAGGTGGGACGAGTGGGAGCGGAGTAATGGTCCGGAGGATAGCATTAGTAGTCCTCACTATTCTCGTGAAATAGTGTGATAATAATTGTAATGAGGACTCCTTTTGAGTTTGTATAATATCTAGTAGACAAAAATTTTTATTCAAACTCACGCTTTATGTCAGATTATTATACCTACGCTTATATTAGTAAGTTGTATTTAAATTTCTACCATGTATCCGAGTACCCAAGATGGGTGATGTATACCTAATTTGGGGGCGCCACGGTTGGTATCGAGCTTAGGGATATGATCCTGGCTAAGATGTGAGAATAGTACTAGGAGGGGAGAGGCGGGGAATACCTTTCGCTAGTATGACCTACCTAAGTTTATGTGCTATTTTATTGGCTCACGAATATAGAGATAAATTGTTATATGTCAATTAACCTTTTGTTTTGTGGCGAGATCTCGAAAATGACATCCGAGAATGTTGAGAATAGCAATGGAGCACAAAGCGATTGTTGATTCACCACATATCAATAATCGAGGATAATGCATCAGAAGGCGATAATCCTCATGCAAACAACAACACCGACCAAATGATGAATGATCAAATGTTCGGAGGCTTTATGCAATTTATGTAACAAAGAAAGTAGAGCGACTTCGCCCAAAACGTAGGTGGAAACACGGAAAACTCTCAAGCGGTCACCGCTAAACAATTCAAGGAGTGGGACCACCGGAGTTTAAGGGAGAGCAAAACCACTTCCGCGGAAGCATGGATAAAGCAGATTACCAAGATATTTGATGTCTTGGGATGTTACGAGGAGCAAAAGGTTCCTTTTCACGCTTTATGTTGCTTGCGAGAAGAGGCATTCATGGTGGGAATCCAGAAACGACTCAACCCATCTTGATGAAGATATCTTGGGAGAAGTTCCGGGAGCTTTTCAATGATAAATACTTTCCCGAAAGTATTCGCCACATGAAGGAGAGTGGAGTTTATCAAGTTGGAACAAAACAATATGGACCGTGTCGCAACACGAGGCAAAATTTACGGAGTTATCACGGTTTCATGCGTCCCACTTGGTGGATAATGAAGAGAGAATGGCGCGAATGTTTTTAAGAGGTTTGAAGTCGAGATACGTCAACATCTTATTTTCATAAACCGTGTTTGTATTCAGATGTTGTAAATAGGGCTCGATTAGTGGAGCGATAACGAGACAACCTTAACTAAAAGAGCGCAATTGCAAAATTATAATACAAATGAGAGTAGTCATCGGCGGTGACAACAAGCGTGGAGGGAATCAATAAAGCGAGATATGGTAACCACTTGGTGGTAATCGGGTACAAAACAATAAAAATGGACATTTCAAGAAAAAGAGATTCAACAATGATGGAAAGACGCAAGACCAAAGACCACCCGTTGTTAAGGAAGGAGAAAGACCACCTATCATATGTTTCAAATGCGGAGGAGAGGACACATCGATCCGAATCGTGCGCCATGCCGTCCAAAGCATGTTATAATTATGGAAGAGAAGGTCACTTAGCTCGATTTTGTCATTTCATCAAGACAAATTCAACTAGGATGGAGGCACCAAAGGCCGCTTCGTAAAAAAGTCAAACCGGTAGTGCAAAGGAGAGCGTTTGTTGTGACTGCTCCCAGAGAGCAAGGAACCCGAATGAGGTCATCACGGGTAAGCTTATCATAAACTCTAATGAAGTCTATACTTTATTTGATACGGTTCTACCCATTCTTTTATTTCTCCTACTTGCGCTCATCGATTAAATTTGACTCAGGAGAAATTAGACTTTGACTTATCTGTGGAAACTCCGTTGGGAGAAACCTTCATTACATCCACTATTTATAAGTCTTGTTTGGTTCAAATCGGTACCCTCACATTACTGTCGATCTTATTTCATTAAAAATACTTGCATTTGACGTGATTCTAGGGATTGATTGGTTAACTACTTATCATGCAAAATTGATTGTTTTTGTAAGGTTGTTAGCTTTCATATTCCTAATCAACCTATATACTAATTCAAACGACCAAACCATTAAAATCAATCACGGTCATCTCAAGCCATAAAGCTATTCATTTATTGAAAAACGGATGTCAAGCTTTCTTAGCTCATGTCACAGATTTAAACAAAAATACGTCAGTTTTGAACGATATTTCTATTGTTAATAAATTTCCTGACGTATTCCCCGAAGAACTTCCTGGCCTACCCCAGAGTGTGAAATTGAATTTTGTATCGACCTTGAACCCGGTACAAAACCTATTTCCAAAGCCCCATATCGAATGGCTCCTATTGAACTTCAGGAGTTAAAGACCCAACTGCAAGAATTGTTAGACATTGGCTTTATTCATCCTAGTACTTCTCCTTGGGGTGCTCCTGTTCTATTCGTGAAGAAGAAAGATGGGAGTATGCGACTTTGTATTGATTATCGGGAGTTGAATCATGTCACCATTAAAAATAGGTATCCATTGCCACGTATTGATGACTGTTTGACCGGTTTGCAAGGAGCCAAATTCTTTTCAAAGATTGATCTTCGTTAGGATATCACCAATTGAAGATTAGAATCACGACATTCCAAAGACGGCTTTCGTAACTCTTGCAGACGGGCATTATGAATTCCTAGTCATGTCCCTTTGGATTGACTAATGCTGCCCGCCGCCTTCATGGATATGATGAACCGAGTATTCAAGGAATATTTAGATCACTTTGTGGTCGTTTTATTGATGACATCCTTATTTATTCCAAAAGCCGTGAAGATCATGAGCAACACTTGAGGTTGACACTCCAAAAGCTTCGTGAATATAAGCTTTATGCCAAGTTGAAGAAATGCGAGTTTCGGCAAGAAGTAGCATTCCTTGGGCACGTGGTATCAAGTCATGGAATATTTGACCACTCGGGAACAACCTAAATCAAATGGATCAAGTACGTAGCTTTCTGCTTTTGGTTATTATCGGAGATTCGTGGAAGGATTTTCTCGAATCGCTACTCCATTTATTCCTCGAAAAGATACAAAGTTGTTGGAGCGAAGAATGTGAAAGAGTTTCAAGAACTCAAGAGGAGACTTATTTCAGACTGCTCGACAATACCATCGGCTCGGACACTTGAGAAAATCACATCGCGTTCTTTTACTTTCATTTGGATGAGGATGATTGATCTTCGTGATCATTTTTATGTGGAGGCTTACCTAAGAAGCGCAAGTATGTGAGGTGCTTATTAGAGAATAAGTTCCTTTGAGCGTGGCTCGTTAACTAGGAATACCTAATGGGAGTTTTTTTATGCATCCAATAGAAATTCACGTAGTGATAGTAATCTGAGTAATCCTTGGACTTGAGAGGATCATCGTAATATATCTTGTGTATGATGAGTTATACTTTTGACTTATTCCATAGAATACCAGGGTATATCAAAGGGTATGTAGGTATAATAAGTTGTCTACCTGGAGATAATGTATGATCGATAAAGAATCTACCTTCCCCAATAAAAGAAGAGAAATGTCATATGTGATTCGATAAATAATGACCCCAGAGTCCTTGGCGAAGGTAATGGAAATTAGAAAGGAGTTTCTAAATTTGCATTATTTGGGTCGTGCATTTAAGGATGAAAATACATATAATTAAATAAAAATAAGACTGACGATGATTCCGTATAATATATTTAATTTGGGACGGTATTGTATGGTGGAAGGATTGATTATCAGATGACATATTTACCGAGGTTCTTTAATGATTAATGTTGAAATCTATATTATCCCGGAAAGTCGTTGATTTGGTAGTGATGAACGAAATCCATCCTATTGAATAAATATTATTTATTTAAATAAATTAATTATTTAATTTATTTATTTAAATAAGATTAGAATAATTAGTGTTGATTTATTCACAATGGGTTTAATATGGAGAACTAAAAGGATCACTTTGTAAAAGGAAGAATAATTATTTAAGAGGTTAATGGCATAATCGTATTATTATTGTGTTATGTATATTTAATTTAATCTATGGTGATAGAATAAATTAAATAGGCAATATTATTATTTAATATTTTAGAAATATTAAATATAAATTAATAAGAGGAGGTCTTATTAATATTATTACAATTATTATTATTTTAATTTCTAAAAGAGTTAGGAAATTAATTTAATATAAGTACTCTCATTTATTCCTAATAAGATTAGGAGGTTAAATTAAAGAGTTTATTTAATTATCCTTAATAAGATTAGGGGAGCTTAATTAATTGGGCAAAGAATTTAATTAATTAAATAAAACTCAATTCCTTAATTTGTTAAGGTGGGTTGCCCACATCTATTAATAAGAGGAGTCTTATTATGGGTGATGGAGTTGTTGACTTTACAACTGACATGTTAATTCCAATTTGGAGGACCCTTTTCTATAGAGATAGAAAACTAGGTTTGAGAGCGAATACACCGTCTTCTTGAATTCTTTATTTTTCTTGGTGGATCTTACTCTAGAGGCCAAACATATGAATTAATTGCGTTGATCCAAGGAAGGAACAATAGGTGGATCAAGATTGGAATGTAAAGAAGTTTGGAGGTGAACTTGTACTGAAGCGAGCTCGATCTTCGAGGTATGATTTATTCTTTATCTTTTCGTTTAATTAATAATTTATGCGTAAAGGAAGGGTGATCTAAGGGTATATGGTTTGTAAATTTTTTAAACTCACGATTTTATACGCTTCGGCTTTAATTTTTTGCGAATTTGATTGCTCTCAGGGAATATTACAAACCTAACAATCAAGTTCGTGGAATATCCGTTGACCAAATGAATTGAAGCTATTGAAAATTGAGGAACAACCTAAATCGACTTGGAAATCGTAGCTTTCTGGTTTAGGTGGTTATTATCGGAATTGAGTGAAGGATTTTCTCGAATAAGCTACTCCAGTGACTCGGTGACTCGAAAAGATACAAAGTCGATTTAGGCGAAGAATGTGAGAAGAGTTTTCCAAGAACTCGAGAGAGACTCTATTTCAAGACACACATTACGACAATACCATCGGAGGATTTTTCATCTCACAGTGATGCTTGAGCAAAGGGTTGGGATGTGTTCTCATGCAACATGGAAAAGTTATAGCCTTTATGCCTCGCGACAACTCAAAGAATATGAGAGGAATTATCCTACTCATGATCTAGAGTTGGCGGTTGTTATCTTTGCACTTAAAATTTGGAAGCATTACTTGTATGGGGAGAAAGTGGAGATCTTTACGGATCATAAAAGCCTCAAATATTTCTTCACTCAAAAGGAACTCAACACGCGACAACGACGTTGGCTTGAAGCTCATTGAAAGATTATGATCATACCATCCAATACCATCCCGAAAAGCGATCGTGGTAGAAATGGCGCATTGAGTAGAAGATCATATGCAAGCACGAGTGCGTTATTGTCAACGCAAAGGCCCATTTTGTGTGACTTGCAAAAGATGGAGATAGAGTTAAAGACTCGAGGATGCATGAGATGATAGCGAGTATACGAGTAGAACCGACTTTAATCGATAAAGTTAAAGCGCTTCAAGCTACTGGACACTGGAGGCGATGCGTATGAGGAAGAAAGTGTAAGAAGGTGCTATGCCGGAAGCAAGAATTGATGAAGAAGGAATACTTCGAGTCAACTCCAGACTTTGTGTTCTTAACGACCCTGATTTAAAGTATAATATCATGATGGAGGCGCACAACACACCATTTGCAATCCATCTGGGAGTACCAAATGTATCATGATATTCGTCATACATTTTGGTGGAGCAATATGAAGAGAGAGATAATTTGTTTATCTCAAGGTGTCTAACTTGTCAACGAGTTAAAGCGGAGCATCAAGTACCAAAAGGTCCATTGCAACCACTTGAAATTCCGGAATGGAAGTGGGAGCACATTACCATGGATTTCGTTACCGGTCTTCCTAAGGTTTCTCAAGGCATTGATGCGATTTGGGTCATTGTTGATAGATTGACCAAGTCGCTCATTTCTTACCGATACGAGAAACTTATACACTTGAACGTCTTGCTCAGTATGTACATAAACGAGATTGTAAGATCGCATGGTATGCTTTGGTATTCATAGTTTTCGATCGAGACCCAAGATTCATTTCACGATTTTGGGTTAGTTTGCAAAAAGCTATGGGCACAGACTTACGATTTAGCTTCGGCATATCATCCTCAGACGGACGGACAGTCGGAGAGGACTATTCAAACTCTTGAAGATCTATTAAGACTTTGTGTCCTTGATTTCAAGGGAGTTGGGACAAGTTCTTACCATTGGTGGAGTTTTCCTACAACAACAACCGTTATCAAGCAAGTATTGGCATGGCTCCATTCGAAGCGTTGTATGGAAGAAAGTGTCGTTCTCCAGTATCATTGGGATGAGGTGGGTGAAGCAACGTTGTTGGGACCGGAGTTGGTACGTATGACTACGGAAAAGATTCAAACGATCCGACAACGTATAAAAACCTCACAAAATCGACAAAGAGTTATAGGCGATCTTCATCGAAAGGACGTGGAATTGATATAGGAGATCATGTGTTGTTAAGAGTTGCTCCATGGAAAGGAGTTACAAGATTTGGAAAGAGAGGAAAACTTAATCCTCGATTCATCGGTCCATTTTAATCCTCGATCGAGTAGGAGGCGTGGCCTATAGACTCGCCATTTCTGCGCCAAATATGTCTCGTGTTCATAACGTTTTTCACATATCCATGTTACGTAAATATGTGAAAGACCCAAACCATATTATTGAGTTAGAACCGGATGAAATAGCGGAAGATTTGACGTATGAAGAGGTTCCTGTTCAAATTTTGGATAAGAAGGAACATATTCTACGCTCCAAGGTTATACCTCAAGTCAAAGTTTTGTGGAGGAACCACGATGTTGAGGAAATGACTTGGGAGTTAGAATATGAAATGAAATCAAGGTATCCTTACCTCTTCGACATACCAGGTACGTACCCTAATTTCGAGGGCGAAATTTCATAAGAAGGGAGGTTGTAAGACCCCAACTTTTATAAATAAAGATGAATTTTCTATAAATATTATTTTTGAATATTATGGAATAAATTTGATATAATGTTATAGTTGTGGGTAATATTTATAAATTTTGCAAAGTATGCAAGTTGTTATAAAATATTCGTTTGGTCGGGGAATATTCTTTTTGTCGGGGAATATTAGACGATTACTCAATCATTAGTGGACCTATTAACGGAAGTATTGTCGTAGTTAGAAAACGACAAAATTATCTTTCTATAAAAATACTTCTACGGAGGTGTTACCGTTAAAACTGTTGAACTACCCGGTGGTAAAAGTATAAAGAATACGCTGTGGTTGCATAGTAGTAGCACACTCAGTATTGATTATTGATGCTTACGTGAGAAGTCACTTAGCTATACTCAATTATTGCTGCATGATAATCACGATCATATCTCTTATATTATTGATTCAATTATTGTCACAAGATTATCATCGTATAATATGTTATATTATTAATTGAGACGACAAGTTATAAATGATTAATAATTGTTGAAAGATTAAAATGTGTTGATTAAAAATAAAATGATTTGTGGTAATATTTATTCAATCCTTGATGTATATAAAGAGTCATTATGAGACGTTTGTGGTAAGTTTGATTATTTTATGGGGGCCCATATATGTCATCATCTAAGAGTCTCTTCGTTAATAGTAATTACCTTTGTGAATAGTAATTACCTTTGTGAATAAGTAATTACCTTCGTCAATAGTATTTACCTTCGTCAATAGTAATTACCTTCTTCAATAGTATTTACCTTCGTCAATAGTATACCTTCATAATAGTAATTACCTTCGTCAATAGTAATTACCCCTTCGCAAATAGTAGTTGTCCTTCAATATTACCAAGATTTAAGCGCCTCTTGATTGTTCCAAGGGTTAATTACCCTTCATGCAAATAGTAGTTGTCTCTTCAATATTACCAAGAGTCATTTTGACCCTTCGTTAAGACCAAGAGCCACCCTCGCTTTTTCTATAAATAGAAAGCTCATTCCTTCATTATTTCTTACGAATTCATTGAAACTCTAGAGAGAGAAACTATAGAGAGAAAGAAGAAAAGTATTCGCTACTTCACTTTTCCAATATTCAGGTTCTTCTAAGGTAGGGAATATTATTTGTTGTATTCGTAAGGGTGTTATTCTTTCTTATTCATGAAGAGAACTCGTTGTTATTCCATTGCTTATTATTACATTGGAATAACTTTGATATACGTGGTTTACCCTATACTTGGTGACATTCTTCTATTATTTGGAACATTCATACATGTGTTTTACTCTGGGACTGGTTTCGCATTTTTATTATTATTTATTGGAATATCACATGCGTGTGTTTTACACGGACTGGTTCCATTTTTATTATTCCATCTTTATTATTATTCGTTTTGAATATATCGTCATGCATTATATCTTGGGACTGGTTCCATCATTTATTATTCAGCATTTATTATTACATTGGAACATCCTATCGGTGTGAATTTCACCGACTGGTTCCATTATTTATTATTCATTGGAATAACTCGCTTTATGCGATCTATCGCATGCATGGTGATTTCTTTTGTTATTCCATTCTTTATTATACCCAGTTAGTTAAAACTTTGACTTCTATACTCCATGAAATTAGTAGAATATCCTTGATATTTGCGTTTCATCCAAAGATCTTTTCATGGAAATATTCTTCGATCATTCTTGAATTTTACTCTACAAAACAAAGATCATGTTGACAATTTGGACGTTAATAATTCTCGGATAAAATAATTCTTGAACTTGTTTTATTGAATTCTTATATCATTGTCATCATCCTCATGATTATATTATGTTGAAAGTCATATGTATGGCTGTAGTGCATAGATGGACTTGGTATGATTATGACGAGAGACTATTCGGTGTAATCATGGTAGTAATGTTACAAATGATGTGATAAAAATCCTCAGTGGCCGTAGTGCATTGATGGACAGTTGTTGGCATGATCATGACCATTAATGAATACCCAACTATTCTTGGCCCGTAGTGCATGAATAATTGTGGTCGTGATACTAAAGAATATCCTTGGCCGTAGAAAAGTGAGGGGTGATTCGATGATGTGGAATATTTATTAAAGCCGAGTCTCACTATATATGATGATGAAAACCTTTTAAATCATAAAGATAGTAGATTTTATTTTCTACTTGACTCTTTTAATGGATTCTTGGGTTCCATTGTAGTTAAACTTGATGTTCATTATATCTTATCGGTTTAACATTTCTTGTTGAAGGCTAATGATAATTTATTACGCATTATCTTAGTCATAATATTTCTTCTTGAGCTAGTTGAGCTCACCCTTTCTTTCCTTTATTCTCTTGTGAAATGAGAATATATTTGGGACGAGTCTGGGAGGAGAGAGTAATGGTCCGAGGATAGCATTAGTAGTCCTCACTATTACGTGAAATAGTGTGATAATAATTGTAATGAGGACTCCTTTTGAGTTTGTATAATATCTAGTAGACAATATTTGTATTCAAACTCACGATTTATGTCAGTATTGTACACTACCGACTTAGTTATATTAGTAAGTTGTATTTAAATTCTGTACCATGTATCTGACTACCCAAGATGGGTGATGTATACCTAATTTTGGGGGCGTCACAACTATGGGTTCTCTTTGGCCAGTAGTGCAAAGTTGAATCGTTAACTGGTATGATCATGACCATTGAATTTACAATTGAATATTTTTAGCTTAAGTGCAAAGGTGAATTTATCAACATGATTATAATTTTGGTTTATATAAATTCTGAAATGATTGTATATTTCTTTGAGATATAAATATCTTTGGCCTGTAGTGCAAAGATCAATTATTGATGTATATCTTTGGCCTGTAGTGCAAAGATGAACTGTTGATGAATATCTTTGGCCGTGAGTGCAAAGATGACATGTTGTTGAATATCTTTGGCATGTAGTGCAAAAAGATGGCTGTTGATGAATCTTTGGCCCATGGTGCAAAGATGAATTTATTAGTATGATTATGAGCAGAATGTTGTGAGACCCCGATTTTATCAATAAAGATTTAAATTTTGTTTAAATAATTTTTAATATTATGGTGTGAATTTGAGATAATATTATAGTTGTGGGTAGTATTTATAAATTTTAAAAGTATGCAAGTGGTTATATTATATTCGATTGGTGGGGAATATTCGGTTTAGAAGAGGGAATATTCGTATAACTACTCAATCATTGGTGGACCCCACAATGTAATTATTGTCGAATTGAGAAAATGACAAAAATATTTTATTGAAATAATGGTGGAAGTTTTTCACCGTTGATCATTGTTGAACTACTCAGTAGTAAAAGTACAAAGATTAAGTGTGGTTGCATAAGAAGAATACACGGTATTGATTATTGATGCTTATGTGAGAAGTCACTCGGTTTGATTCCATTCTTATTTATTCTGTTGGAATAACTTTGTATAATGCGGTTTACCCTCCTATACTTGGTGACATTCTTCTATTATTCATTTGGAACATCCACATGCGTGTGTTTTACACCGGACCGGTTTCGCTTTTTTATTATTACATTGGAACATCACATGCATGTGTTTTACAGGACTGGTTAAAATCTTTATCATTCTCGTTGGAATATCCTATCTGTGTGTTTTACACCGGATCCGTTCCATCTTTATTATTACATTTGAACATCCCGCTCGGTGTGAATTTCACGACGACAGTTCCGTTATTATTATTACGTTGGAAAAACTTTCGTCCATGCGAAGTACACATGCATGGTGATTTCTTTTGTTATTCCATTCTTTATTATACCCGGTTGGTTAAAACTTTGACTTCTATACTCCATGAAATTAGTAGAATATCCTTGATATTTGCGTTTCATCCGATATCTTTTCATGGAAATATTCTTACGATCATTCTTGAATTTTACTCTCACGAAACAAAGATCTTGTTGATAATTTGGACGTTAATAATTCATGGATTAAATAATTATTGAACTTATTTTATTGAATTATTATGTCATTGTCATCATCCTCATGTTATATTATGTTATCTTTGGCTTACGATGCATAGATGAACTTAGTATGATTATGACGAGGATCATTCGGTATAATCATGACTTGATATAAATGATGTGACAAAAGTCCTCGATGGCACTGTAATGCGATGATGGATAGTTTTGGTATGATTATGACTGGGGAGATTCGGTATAGTCATGACCATTGATAATTTGATGAAAATCCTTCGAGTGGTACGGGGATGATTAGATGTGGTGGTTTATTTATTAAAAGTCGAGTCTCGTGATAAAAATTGATGAAAACCTTTTAAAACCTAAAAGATAGTAGACTTTATTCTCTACTTGACTCTTTTTAATGGGTTGCTTATTCACCGCAGATTAAACCGGTTGTCTATTGTATTTTATCGGTTTAACATCATTTGAAGGCTAATGATAATTTATTCTCGCATTATCTTAGTCATAATATTTCTTCTTGGGCTAGTTGAGCTCAACCTTTCTTTCACTTTTTCTCTTGAAATGAGAACATAAATTTGGACGAGTCGGGGAACGTAAGTAATGGTCCAGAGGATAGCATTAGTAGTCCTCACTATTCTGTGAAATAGTGTGATAATAGTTTTAATGAGGACTCCTTTTGAGTTTGTATAATATCTAGTAGACAAAATTTGTATTCAAACTCACAGTTTATGTCGTATTATACATACGGCAGCTTATATTAGTAAGTTGTATTTGAATTTATGTACCATGTAAGTGGCGCACCCAAGATGGGTGACGATGCCTAATTTTGGGGGCGCCACGGTTGGTATCGAGCCATAAGTGTGAAGAGCCCCAGCCTCTCATTTGGTGACTTCTCATTGATGGGGAATGCAAAGCCGGACTCTCCGTAGGGGCGTCTTTCTTTGGCAAGTGATCGAGTACCAATGTGAGGGACACAAGTTGGTGTCCAGAGTCATGGTTAGTATCGAGCTTTAGGATATGATCCTGGCCGAGATGTGAGATAAGAACTAGGAGGGAGAGACGGGGGAATTCCTTCGCTAGTATGACCTACCTAAATTTATTTGGTATTTAATTGGTCGGTCGAGTATAGGGATAATATGTGATATGTTAATTAACCCTTGTTTTGTGACGGTGTTTGAGAATGACATCCGAAAATCTTTGAGATAAGCAATGAAGCACATGAGAGTGTTGATTCATTTCAAACAAAAGGTAACGACCAACAACACGATAATAATCATCACATTTGGTGGCAACGGCTATCGAACAATGATAACCATCGGGGAAATTATCATGCTAAGAATGGTAACCACTTGGTGGTAATCATGGCAAAGATAATAGAAGTGGAAATTGCAAGAAGAGAAGGTCATTTAGCTCAATTTTGTTGTGCACCAAAGTCAAGTCTAGTGGGACGGTGGCACCAAAGGTGGATATGGACAAAACAAAGTCGTTGGTTTTAGGAAGTGCATTTTTCATGACTTCTCAAAAGCGAGTAAACCGAACGGTTAGCACGGGTTAGTTAATTATAAATTCATAAGTCTATACCTTATAAGATACCGGTTCTACCAATTATTTTATCTCTCTTGCTTGCGTTCAACGTTTAAATTTGACTCTGGAGAAGTTAGACTTTGACTTTTTGGTTGAAACTTCGTTAGTAGGAGCCTTCATTCGCTTACTATTTTTAAATCTTGTTTGATTCAAATAAACATTTTCACGTTACTCACCGATCTTATCTTTTTGAAAATACTTGCCTTTGATGTGATTTTAGGAATCAATTGGTTAACTACTCATCATGCTTTTAAGTAAGGTTGTTAGCTTTTATATTCATAACCAACTTGTTGTGCGAATTCAAGTAACCAAACTACTAAAGTCAATTATTGTCATATCAAGCCATAAGTAAAGAGCCCCGATCCTTTCGTTGTTGACTTCCTTGTGTGGAATGCAACCAAGCCGGACTTTTATAGTGGCGACATCGTGAATGAAGATGGCAAGTTTATAGGTATCATTGTGAGGTGCTATCTAGGCTAAGGGATAGAAGTCACGGTTGGTATCAATGTAACGTACTATCCAAGTCTTGGATAAGAGTAGTAGTTTTGAATGATATTTCTATCATTAATAAATTTCTTGGCGTATTCTTGAAGATTTCCTAGCCTACCCTAGAGCGTGAAATCGAATTTTGTATTGACCCCAGTATAAAACCCATTTCTTAAACCCTCAAATATTTCTTCAACTAAAATGAACAGTTTACGTGGTTTATGATGAAAGTCATAATAAAAGCATTGGAATAATGAAAATCATGGGTATATGAAGTATTAGTAAGTTTTATGATGAGTTATGTTGGTTAGTATGTGAAAACATGAAAGTTTCTTAGAAATCACAAAGAGTTGAAAATCAGATTTTGGTGAAAAACGTAACATGAAATTCAATTGACTATATCTCTTATTATATTTTGAATTTTTGAATGTGGTCAAGTCCTAGAGTTAGATCTATGAGTTACCTAACTAATCCAAGTGGAATTACTGGAAAAGGTGTTGTAGATTTTTGTAGGGACTGATTTTAGCAAAGGAGGCCAAAGCTGTAAATTTCAAAAATGCTACTGCCCAGGAACTTTAAGGGACTGTTTCGGCCACTTAAATTATGAGAAAAATTCTGGCCTTTAGGGACATGAAGGTATATGGTATAAAGTATCTCCTGTCCAAAAATGAGCTCATTCTGACTTAAAATGAGCAAGTTATGACTCTTTCAATATTTAGGTTTTTTCGACGAAAAATGCTATAACCGGAGTTCTATAACTCCGATGACCATGAAATTTAAACTAGAAGCTCACGTTAACATGTGTAAGGTCCTGCCAAGATTTGGGAATTTTTGGAGTTAAACTTGAGGTAGCTAATTTCTTAAGGAATTAATTAGAAATTGATTTTTGAAAAATAGTAAATGAATTTTAAAAATTCCGAGAAAAATATATTTTCATTATGGGACTATATTATGCTAAATCCCAGAAAAGAAATATTTTTGGGACTGATTTGGTATTTTCATGAAAATAGTTTAATTACGAACATATGAGTTAAATATGTTATGTGAAGTAACAAAGTTGAAAATATGATTTTATGGCTAGAGAATCCTATATAGAGTATATGCATATTTTTTTTTGATGAGGATTTGATAATTGGTGATGATATTTTATGAGTATGACATTTTGAATGATTAAATGCATTATATGGTAAAAGCGTAAACAATTGAGATAAATTGTTTATAAATTTAAGAAGTTATTAAAATATTGTTATAATATTAATGATATTAGATTATAAGATTATTAAATGATTGATAACATGGGGATATTCTTGAATCCTGGATAAATTATATTATAAATGTTTAATATTTATCCTTTATCTCATTTGATTGATTCTTTATATCATTATCCTCATGCTTATATTATGTTGAAAGTCATCAGTGGCCGTAGTGCATTGATGGACAGTTGTTGGCATGATCATGACCATTAATGAATACAAAACTATTCTTGGCCGTAGTGCATGGATAATTTGTGGTCGTGATACTAATGAATACACAATTATCTTTGGCCGTAGTGCATGGATAATTTGTGGTCGTGATACTAATGAATACACGATTATCTTTGGCCGTAGTGCATGGATAATTTGTGGTCGTGATACTAATGAATACACGATTATCTTTGGGTGATTAGTAGTGCATGGATAATTTGTGTCGCGTGATACTAATGAATACACGATTATCTTTGGTAGTAGTGCATGGATAATTTGTGGACGTGATACTAATGAATACACGATTATCTTTCGTAGTAGTGCGTATGGATAATTTGTGGTCGTGATACTAATGAATACACGATTATCTTTCGTCAGTAGTGCATGGATAATTTGTGGTCGTGATACTAATGAATACACGATTATCTTTGGTAGTAGTGCATGGATAATTTGTGGTCGTCGATACTAATGAATACACGATTATCTTTGGTAGTAGTGCATGGATAATTCGTGGTCGTGATACTAATGAATATCCTTGGCACAGAGTAGTGCGTGGATGATTCGATGATATGAATTAATTATTGAGTGAGTCTCAAAGAATGAAATATTAATTCATGGATGTGGTAAAAGTCATCTTTGGTCGTAGTGCATTGATAGACTTGGTATGATTATGACTACATGATTATTCGGTATAATCATGGCCAGTAATTGAAAACACGAATATCCTTGGCTAGTAATGCATGGATAATTCATGGAGGATGATACTATTGTCGCTGCCTCAAAGATTATTGGTTTTACAATTGTATATCTTTAGCTTTGTAGTGCAAAAGATGAATTGTTAATGAATATCTTTTAGGCGGATGAGAGATGAATTTAATATTTTTAACGATAAAGGTATTCAAGGTATCCTCACCTCTTTATCATATCGTATGTACCCTAATTTCGAGGGCTAAATTCCATAAGGAGGGGAGATTGTGAGACCCCAGATTTTATCAATAAAGATTTAAATTTTGTTGAAATAATTTTTAATATTATGGTGTGAATTTGAGATAATATTATAGTTGTGGGTAGTATTTATAAATTTTGCAAAGTATGTAAGTGGTTATATTATATTCGATTGGCTTGGGGAATATTCGCTTTTAGCGAGGGAATATTCATACAACAAACTCAATCATTGGTGGACCCCATAATGTAATTATTATTAATCGAGAAAACGACAAAAAATATTTTATTGAAATAACAAATGGAAGTTTTACTGGTTGATCTTTGTTGAACTACCTGGTAGTAAAAGTACGAAGAATAAGTGTGGTTGCATAGTAGACACACAGTATTGATTATTGATGCTTATGTGAGAAGTCACTCGGTTTGATTCCATTATTACGATTAATAATATGAATTATTATAGCGATAATGACGTTTTGTTTTATTCGTATTATTAACGTAATAAAATGAAAATTTTTTATATAAAATAGAATACTTTATTAAAGTTATTCTATAAATAGAATATATTATATTTTATTATGCATAGTGTTGCATAGTGTTTTTGCATAGTGTTTTGCATAGTATTGCATATAGTGTTTGCATAGTAAAATGTTTTATATAAATAGAATATATTATATTTTATTTAAAAGATTTTTCTTTAAATATGGACCGTCGATTAAAGTAAATCAACTACGGACCCGTTCATGGATTAGTTACTATGCATTCCATTTTCCTATAAATGAAGCTCATTCCTTCATTATTTTCTTACTTAATTCATTGAAACTCTAGAGAGAGAAATTATAGAGAGAAGCTATAGAGAGAAAATTATAGAAAGAAGAAGAGTATTCTCGCTACTTCACTACTTCTATATTCGGTTCTTTTACGGTAAGAAGGGTGTTATTCTTTCTTCTTGAAGAGAACTTCTATTATTCCATTCATTATTATTTTGTTGGAATAACTTTGTAAAAAGTGGAATACCCTATACATAACACGTATATGTGGCATATCCTATACTTAGTGAAATCCTTTATGTTATTCCATTCTTATTTATTCATTGGAATAACCTTGATATACCTAAGTTTACCCTATACTTGGTGACATTCTTCTATTATTCTTGGAACATCCATGCATGTGTTTTACACGGACTGGTTCGGTTTGCTTTTTATTATTACATTGGAACATCACATGCGTGTGTTTTACACAGGACTGGTTAAAATCTTTATCATTCTGTTGGAATATCCTATACAGCAGGTTTTTTACCGGGATCCAGTTCCATCTTTATTATTCATTGGAACATCCCGCTTGTGTGAATTTCACCTAACACTGGTTCCGTTATTATTATTACATTGGAAAAACTTGTCCATGCAAAGTACCACATGCATGGTGATTTCTTTTGTTATTCCATTCTTTATTATACCCGGTTAGTTAAAACTTTGACTTCTATACTCCATGAAATTAGTAGAATATCCTTGATATTTGCTTTTCATCCGATATCTTTTCATGGAAATATTCTTCCGATCATTCTTGAATTTTACTCTACGAAACAAAGATCATGTTGATAATTTGGACGTTAATAATTCATGGATTAAATAATTCTTGAACTTATTTTATTGAATTATTATGTCATTGTCATCATCCTCATGTTATATTATGTTATCTTTGGCTTACGTGCATAGATGAACTTAGTATGATTATGACGAGGATCATTCGGTATAATAATCATGACTTGATATAAATGATGTGACAAAAGTCCTCAAATGGGCACTGTAATGCAATTGATGGATAGTTTTTGGTATGATTATGACGTGGGGTGATTCGGTATAGTCATGACCATTGATAATTTAATGAAAATCCTTGACCGTGTGTATGCAGGGGATGATTAGATGTGGTGGTTTATTTATTGTCGAGTCTCAGTGATAAAAATTGATGAAAACCTTTTAAAACCTAAAAGATAGTAGACTTTATTCTCTACTTGACTCTTTTAATGGGTTGCTTATTCATTGCAGATTAAAGCGGTTGTCTATTGTATTTTATCGGTTTAACATTGTTGAAGAAGGCTAATGATAATTTATTCTCGCATTATCTTAGTCATAATATTTCTTATTAGGCTAGTTGAGCTCACCTTTCTTTCATTGTTGTTCTTGAGAAATGAGAGAACATAATGGGACGCAGTCTGGGAACGTAAGTAATGGTCCGGAGGATAGCATTAGTAGTCCTCACTATTACGTGAAATAGTGTGATAATAGTTGTAATGAGGACTCCTTTTGAGTTTGTATAATATCTAGTAGACAAAATTTGTATTCAAACTCACGGTTTATGTCGTATGTATAACTGACAGTTATGATTATATTAGTAAGTTGTATTTGAATTTATGTACCATGTAAGTGGCGTAACCCAAGATGGGTGACGTATGCCTAATTTTTTAGGGGCGTACAATTGTGATTTGGTATAACCATGATCTTTGATGTTTCGAGGTAAAGACATGTGACGAAAATTATCTTAAATCCGGATGAGAAGTGGAATTTAGAATTATAAATATGAATATGAGTTATTCACATGATTGTGGACAGAAATTGTTGATTGATGTTACAGGGTTAAAACATCGTTGGTGGACTTTTAACATGGAGGAGATAATAGACTTTATGGTCTATTTGACTCTTCTAATGGATTGCTCGTTCCGCTGCAACTATGGTTGAAAAGTTTTATCATCTACCATATGTTCTAAATCTCGATTTATTACATCGATGAAGGCTATTGATAATTTAATTATCTTTAGTCATGATATTCTTTCTCGAGCTAGTTGTGCTCTCACCCTTTTATTTCATAATTCCTTTCGGGTAATAAGAGTGTTCTCGGGTCGGCGGGGATAATGAGGGGAATAGAACGGTGGTCTATAGCTGTTGAGGTTCTCCCTAAATAGTATGGAAATAATTTCATTGAGAACTTTAGATAAGTGTGTCGTATTGTATACGTCATTTGATAATTAATTTTAGTGAACCGAATAGGGTGACGTGAACCCAACTTTGGAAGGGTGTTTTGCCACTATCATACAAGATGTCTAATGACATACAACCTCGTGTTATCATAAGACAGGTTATGCACATCCACTTGCTGAGTATATCTACGAGCACTACGTATATGATCTTGGAGCTTGGTTGAAACATATTGTTAAATTGTAGACGGTGGAGATAGTTATATGTCAAGAGAAGACTCACCATTGGAAGGAACATGATAGTAATATTCTCATTTTTCTTTGGGATCTATTGGATTAACCAAGGATAATGCTCTGGACATATGATATCTATCATAACTTAGATTCATGGCCTCCTATGTACGATGGTTTCCTTGAGCATTTCACAAAGATTTTAATTTCTAAAACAGTTATTGACTATACCTTTATGTAAGGTATCACTGTGAGGTTGTGTCCACGGTTGGGACATGAGTCACAGTTGGTATATATTTGTATCAAAACTCACAGCATATGTGTTATTGTATTTTGCGCGACAATTGTAATAATAAAGTTGTAGTTATTTTCTGTACCATGTATTTGGCGACTCAGAATAGGTTGGATGGATTGGACCTATTTTGGAGGCATTACATTTGGTATCAGAGCTTAGGGATATGATCTCTGGCGGAGATCGGGGAATAGAACTAGGAAGGGAGAGACGAGTAAATCCTTTGCTAGTGTGTCCTACCTAAGCTTATTTGTTGGTCAGACATAATATCATTATATGATATGTTAATTTGTTCAATTAACCCTTGTTTTGAAGCTGTATTCTAGAATGATATCTGAAATACAGGAAATGAGTAATGGAGAAATCATGAGGACAGGGAAGATGGAATCTGAAATGAAAGCAAGGTATTCTCAACTCTTTGAAATACCAGGTACGTAAATTTCGGGGACGAAATTTCATAAGGATGGGAGATTGTAAGACCCTGAATTTTATGAAATAAAAGTATTTAATTTTTCTTATAATTGTTATTCAGTAAATGGTTAAATTGATAAAAAGTTAAAGTTAAGGGTGAGATATGAATTTTTTTTCAAAATAAGCAAGTGGCTTTAAAATACTCATTGGTGTCGGGGAATATTCGTTTGGTCATGGAATATTCTTGCTATCGGAGAATATTAAATCGACGTATGCAGTGACCATTTATGGGCCCCATAATGTAATAAGCTGTTGGATGAAGAAAATGACAAGTTTGAGTTTTTATAAATAACAGCAGTAGTTATTCTGCATCATTAACAATCGTTGGAATACGGTGGTTAAAATACGATGTCTGGCGTCGTTGTTGAGTGATACACTGCAGTATTGCATAGTATTTTTGAATTATTGATTCTTACGTAAGAAGGCACTACTCAATAATTATTACGATGAGTTATCGCTCAATATTTTATTTTATTGATTCAATAATTATTGCGTTGAAATTTTATATTATTGTTGTTTCAATAATTGTCACATCGCACAATATTTTATTATCGGATCAATAATTCATATTATTTGAATAATATTATTAGATAGCATTATTGGCAATGTCTAGAAAGTTCTGTCAAGGAGAGGTTTGGTCACCTAATTGCGCGTCAATAAGGAGAAATCCTTATCGAAAAGCCCCCTCTTTCCTGGGAACGGCCTGGTTGTCATTGTTACGATTCTGTAATATTATTTGTGAATAATTAATTATTGATTTATATGATAAGGAAATATTTATTTGATGCGAATATAAATGATGGATTTATTTATGTGGTTATAAATGAAGGAAATAATGTTGATGTGTTTTATCAGTATTTTGTCGGATTTGATGTATTAAAAGATCAAATCGGTGTTCTTAAAGCTCTATTGCGTGAGTTATAATTTTAATCCGACCGTTGGATCGTTGTGATTTTTGGATATGTTATACATATATAAGTTGAGTATATGTCCACAAATTTGGAACCGTTAAAAATTAACGCATGATTTGTTATGAATTTTAAAAGGTTTTAAAAATCATCCGTTTGTGGATTTCGGATATTTTTTGTCTGGAATTTGGAAAAACTTAAAGCTACAAAGTTGTAGAGAATTTGATTTCGTGTGGAATGGATATAAAATTCATATTTTTCTGATAAAAGGGCTATTTATTATGAATTATTGAAGTTTCGGAAAATAAATGTTTTTATTAATTAAGGGTGGGACCCACTTTTGTTTTTTGTGAAAACATGTGCTCAATTAATTGTTCAAGTGTGGTGGCTGAAGTTGTTCAAGGATGGCATGCGTAGAAGGATGATAAATAAATAATATTATTTTATTAATTTAGTCTCCTTTCGCGTTCTAGTATTTTCCTATAAATAGGCGCTTAAGTTAGAATTGAAAATCACACTAGAAACATAAGTTTTCTCTCTCTATATTATCGAGCGTATTTTTGTGAGTATTTAGATACTTGAGAGTTGCTTTTCAGTGCAAGTTTCTTTCGGCTTTTCATCCGATATTCCAGTCAGAAATACTGCTCTTTTGAGGTAAGGGATTGTAAAAGTTATTAAGTTTTTCAGTTTCAAAATTTTTCTAACCTTCAAAAATTCTGGAAAAATTTGAAATGATGATTTGATGAGTTTTCTTGATTGTGTCCAAAAATGGCGATTTTTGGATGTGTAGATTAAGAGTTATGAATTTTATGAGAAAAGACTATTTTAAAAGTAAACCCTTATAACTCCTTGTAGTTAACTCCAAAATTGGTGAAATTTTTATTGGGGGTAAATCTATATAATATCAGTATACCCTGTAAATTTTGGAATATTTGGATAAAAGTACAATTTATGATAAATATCTAAATAATTTGCATTTTTGGCCATAAGAAAAATAGTAAATGAATTTTAAAAATTCTGAGAAAAATATATGTTCAATATGGGACTATATTCTACTAAATCCCAGAAAAAAAAAAAATTTGTTTGTACTGATTTGGTATTTTTCATGAAAATGGACTAGTTATGAGTAAATGAATTAAATATGTTATGTGAAGTAACAAAATTGAAAAATAGGATTTTATGGCTTGAAAATTCTATATAAGGTATATTCAGACTTTTGATGAGGGTTTTGGTTATTGGTGATGAAATCTTATGAGTTTGGCATTTTAGGATGATTAAATGTATTAATTAGTAAAGTGTAAACAATTAAAATAAATTATTTATAAGTTTAAGAAATGATTAAGATATTGTGGTAATATTAATAATATTAGATTATGAGATTATTAAGTGATTTATAACATTTGGATTAAGGTGTTATGAAATCATTGATTTATGAATCATACTTTTAAAATTAAATGCAGTTGTTGATCATATTGTTTTTATTATCATATATAACATTTTTATAATTTCGGTGATGAAATTTCTCTTTAACTTAAGTGTAAAGATGGGTAGATTATTGGTATGATCGTGACTATGGGTTCTCTTTGGCCAGTAGTGCAAAGTTGAATCATTAACTGGTATGATCATGACCATTGAATTTATAATTGAATATTTTTAGCTTAAGTGCAAAGGTGAATTTATCAACATGATTATAATTATGGTTTATATAAATTCTGAAATGATTGTATATTTCTTTGAGATATGAATATCTTTGGCCTGTAGTGCAAAGATCAATTATTGATGTATATCTTTGGCCTGTAGTGCAAAGATGAACTATTGATGAATATCTTTGGCTCGTAGTGCAAAGATGACCTGTTGTTGAATATCTTTGGCATGTAGTGCAAAGATGAACTGTTGATGAATATCTTTGGCCCGTGGTGCAAAGATGAATTTATTAGTATGATTATGAATAGGAACTGTGATTTGGTATAACCATGATCTTTGATGTTTCAGGTAAAGACATGTGATGAAAATTATCTTCGTCCTGGATGAGAAGAGGAATTTAGAATTATAAATATGATTTTGAGTTATTCACATGATTGTGGACAGAAACTGTTGATTGATGTTACAAGGTTAAAACATCGTTGGTGGACTTTTAACATGGAGGATATAATAGACTTTATGGTCTATTTGACTCTTCTAATGGATTGCTCGTTCCGCTGCAACTATGGTTGAAAAGTTTTATCATCTACCATATGTTCTAAATCTCTGATTTATTACTGATGAAGGCTATTGATAATTTAATTATCTTTAGTCATGATATTCTTTGACTTAAGTGTAAAGATGGGTAGATTATTGGTATGATCGTGACTATGGGTTCTCTTTGGCCAGTAGTGCAAAGTTGAATCGTTAACTAGTATGATAATGACCATTGAATTTACAATTGAATATTTTTAGCTTAAGTGCAAAGGTGAATTTATCAACATGATTATAATTATGGTTTATATAATTTCTGAAATGATTGTATATTTCTTTGTGATATGAATATCTTTGGCCTGTAGTGCAAAGATCAATTATTGATGTATATCTTTGGCCTGTAGTGCAAAGATGAACTGTTGATGAATATCTTTGGCCCTTAGTGCAAAGATAACCTGTTGTTGAATATCTTTGGCATGTAGTGCAAAGATGAACTGTTGATGAATATCTTTGGCCCGTGGTGCAAAGATGAATTTATTAGTATGATTATGAACAGGAACTGTGATTTGGTATAACCATGATCTTTGATGTTTCAGGTAAAGACATGTGATGGAAATTATCTTCGTCCTGGATGAGAAGAGGAATTTAGAATTATAAATATGATTATAAGTTATTCACATTATTGTGGACAGAAACTGTTGATTGATGTTACAGGGTTAAAACATCGTTGGTGGACTTTTAACATGGAGGAGATAATATACTTTATGGTCTATTTGACTCTTCTAATGGATTGCTCGTTCCGTTGCAACTATGGTTGAAAAGTTTTATCATCTAACATATGTTCTAAATCTCTGATTTATTACTGATGAAGGCTATTGATAATTTAATTATCTTTAGTCAAATTATTCTTTAACTTATGTGTAAAGATGGGTAGATTATTGGTATGATCGTGACTATGGGTTCTCTTTGGCAAGTAGTGCAAAGTTGAATCGTTAGCTGGTATGATCATGACCATTGAATTTATAATTGAATATTTTTAGCTTAAGTGCAAAGGTGAATTTATCAACATGATTATAATTATGGTTTATATAAATTCTGAAATGATTGTATATTTCTTTGAGATATGAATATCTTTGGCCTGTAGTGCAAAGATCAATCATTGATGTATATCTTTGGCCTATAGTGCAAAGATGAACTGTTGATGAATATCTTTGGCCCGTAGTGCAAAGATGACCTGTTGTTGAATATCTTTGGCATGTAGTGCAAAGATAAACTGTTGATGAATATCTTTGGCCCGTGGTGCAAAGATGAATTTATTAGTATGATTATGAACAGGAACTGTGATTTGGTATAACCATGATCTTTGATGTTTCAGGTAAAGACATGTGATGAAAATTATCTTCGTCCTGGATGAGAAGTGGAATTTAGAATTATAAATATGATTATGAGTTATTCACATGATTGTGGACAGAAACTTTTGATTGATGTTAAAGGGTTAAAACATTGTTGGTGGACTTTTAACATGGAGGAGATAATAGACTTTATGGTCTATTTGACTCTTCTAATGGATTGCTCGTTCCGCTGCAACTATGGTTGAAAAGTTTTATCATCTACCATATGTTCTAAATCTCGGATTTATTACTGATGAAGGCTATTGATAATTTAATTATCTTTAGTCATGATATTCTTACTGAGCTAGTTGTGCTCACCCTTTCGCTTCACAATTCCTTTCAGGTAATAAGAGTGTTGCCGGGTCGAGCGGGGATAACAAGGGAATAGAACGGTGGTCTATAGCTGTTGAGGTTCTCCCTAAATTGTATGGAAATAATTTTATTGAGAACTTTAGATAAGTGTGTTGTATTGTATACGTCATTTGATAATTAATTTTGGTAAACCGAATAGGGTGAAGTGAACCCAACTTTAGAAGGGTGTTTTGCCACTATCATACAAGATGTCTAATGACATACAACCTCGTGTTATCATAAGATAGGGTTGTGCACATCCACTTGCTGAGTATATCTACGAGCACTACGTATATGATCTTGGAGCTTGGTTGAAACATAATGTTAAATTGCAGACGGTGGAGATAGTTATATGTCAAGAGAAGACTCACCATTGGAAGGAACGTGATAGTAATCTTCTCGTTTTTCTTTGGGGTCTACTGGATCAACCAAGGATAATGCTTTGGACATATGATATCTATCATAACTTAGATTCATGGCCTCCTATGTACGAAGGTTTCCTTGAGCATTTCCCAAAGATTTTAATTTCTAAAATAGTTATTGACTGTACCTTTATGTAAGGTATCACTGTGATGTGATGTCCACGGTTGGGAGATGAGTCACAGTTGGTATATATTTGTATCAAAACTCACAGCATATGTGTTGTCGTATTTTACGCGACAATTGTAATAATGAAGTTGTAGTTATTTTCTGTACCATGTATTTGGCGACTCAAAATAGGTTGGATGGATTGGACCTATTTTGGAGGCGTTACATTTGGTATCAGAGCTTAGGGATATGATCTCTGGCGGAGATCGGGGAATAGAACTAGGAGGGGAGAGACGAGTAAATCCTTTGCTAGTGTGTCCTACCTAAGCTTATTTGTTGGTCAGTCATAATATCGAGATATTATATGATATGTTAATTTATTCAATTAACCGTTGTTTTAAAGTTTTATTCTAGAATGATATCTGAAATACAGGAGATGAGCAATGGAGAAATCACGAGGACAGGGAAGATGGAATCTGAAATGAAAGCAATGTATTCTCAAATCTTTGAAATACCAGGTACGTAAATTACGGGAACGAAATTTCATAAGGAGGGGAGATTGTATAACCCCGAATTTTATGAAATAAAAGTATTTAATTTTTCTTATAATTGTTATTCGGTAAATGGTTAAATTGATAAAAAAGTTAAAGTTAAGGGTGAGATATGAATTTTTTTTCAAAATAAGCAAGTGGTTATAAAATACTCATCATTTGTTTCGGGGAATATTCGTTTGGTCGTGGAATATTCTTGTACCGTCTGGGAATATTAAATACGAATGGTATGACCATTTGTGGGCCCCATAATAGAATAACTATCGGATGAAGAAAATGAGAAGTTTGAGTTTTTATAAATAATAACAGTAGTTGTTACCAATTAACATTGTTGGAATATTCGTGGTTAAAATACGATGAATACGCGTTGTTGCACAAAGTAGCACTACCGGTATTGCATGATATTTTGAATTATTGATTCTTACGTAAGAAGGCACTACTCAATAATTATTACAGTAATTATTGTTCAATATTTTATTTTATTGATTCAATAATTATTGCGTTGATATTTTATATTATTGTTGTTTCAATAATTGTCACTGCACAGTATTTTCCATTATCAGATCAATAATTCATATTATTTGAATAATATTATTAGATAGCATTATTGGCAATGTCTAGAAAGTTCTGTCAAGGAGAGGTTTGGTCACCTAATTGCGCTGCAGTGAGGAGAAATCCTTATCGGAAAGCCCCTCTTTCACAGGAAACGCCTCGGTTATCATTATTGTGATTCTCGTAATATTATTTGTGAATAATTAATTATTGATTTATATGATAAGGAAATATTTATTTGATGCGAATATAAATGATGGATTTATTTATGTGGTTATAAATGAAGGAATTAATGTTGATGTGTTTTATCAGTATTTTGTCGGATTGGATGTATTAAAAGATCAAATCGGTGTTCTTAAAGCTCTATTGCGTGAGTTATAATTTTAATCCGACCGTTGGATCGTTGTGATTTTTGGATATGTTATACATATATAAGTTGAGTATATGTCCACAAATTTGGAACCGTTAAAAATTAACTCATGATTTGTTATGAATTTTAAAAGGTGTTAAAAATCATCTGTTTGTGGATTTCGGATATTTTCTGTCTGGAATGTGGAAAAACTTAAAGCTACAAAGTTGTAGAGAATTCGATTTCGTGTGGAATGGATATAAAATTTATATTTTTCTGATAAAAGGGCTATTTATTATGAATTATTGAAGTTTCGGAAAATAAATGTTTTTATTAATTAAGGGTGGGACCAACTTTTGTTTTTTGTGAAAACATGTGCTCAATTAATTGTTCAAGTGTGGTGGTATTGAAGTTGTTCAAGGATGGCATGTAGTAGAAGGATGATAAATAAATAATATTATTTTATTAATTTAGTCTCCTTTGGCGTTCTAGCATTTTTCTATAAATAGGCGCTTAAGTTAGAATTGAAAATCACATCAAAAACATAAGTTTTCTCTCTATATTATCGAGCGTATTTTTGTGAGTATTTAGATACTTTGAGAGTTAATTTTTTAAGTTGCAAGTTTCTTTTGGCTTTTCATCCGATATTCCAGTCAGAAATACTACTCTTTTGAGGTAAGAGATTATAAAGGTTATTATGTTTTTCAGTTTCGAAATTTTTCTGACCTTCAAAAATTCTGGAAAAATTTGAAATGATAATTTGATGAGTTTTCTTGATTGTGTCCAAAAATGGCGATTTTTGGATGTATAGATTAAGAGTTATGAATTTTATGAGAAAAGACTATTTTAAAAGTAAACCCTTATAACTCCTTGTCGTTAACTCCAAAATTGGTGAAATTTTTATTGGGAGTACATCTATATAATATCAAGATATATTCCGTAAATTTTGGAATTTTTGGATAAAAGTACAATTTATGATAAATGTCTAAATATTTTGCATTTTTGGCCATAAGAAAATAGTAAATGAATTTTAAAAATTCGAGAAAAATATATGTTCAATATGGGACTATATTACGCTAAATCCCGAGAAAAAAAAATATTTTTGTAGCGATTTGGTATTTTTCATGAAAATGGACTAGTTATGAGTAAATGAATTAAATATGTTATGTGAAGTAACAAAATTGGAAAATAGGATTTTATGGCTTGGAAATTCTATATAAGGTATATGCAGACTTTTGATGAGGGTTTTGGTTATTGGTGATGAAATCTTATGAGTTTGGCATTTTAGGATGATTAAATGCATTAATTAGTAAAGTGTAAACAATTAAAATAAATTATTTATAAGTTTAAGAAATGATTAAGATATTGTGGTAATATTAATAATATTAGATTATGAGATTATTAAGTGATTTATAACATTTGGATTAAGGTGTTATGAAATCATTGATTTATGAATCTTACTTTTGAAATTAAATGCAGCTGTTGATCATATTGTTTTTATTATCATATATAACATTTTTATAATTCCGGTGATGAAATTTCTCTTTGACTTAAGTGTAAAGATGGGTAGATTAATGGTATGATCGTGACTATGGGTTCTCTTTGGCCAGTAGTGCAAAGTTGAATCGTTAACTGGTATGATCATGACCATTGAATTTACAATTGAATATTTTTAGCTTAAGTGCAAAGGTGAATTTATCAACATGATTATAATTATGGTTTATATAAATTCTGAAATGATTGTATATTTCTTTGAGATATGAATATCTTTGGCCTGTAGTGCAAAGATCAATTATTGATGTATATCTTTGGCCTGTAGTGCAAAGATGACTGTTGTTGAATATCTTGGGCGTAGTGCAAAAGATAAAGTTGAATATCTTTGGCGATGTGCAAAAGATGATTAATGAAATATTTGGCCCGTAGTGCAAAGATGAATTTATTAGTATGATTATGAGCAGAGGCGTGATTTGGTATAACCATGATCTTTGATGTTTCGAGGTAAAGACATGTGATGATGAAAATTATCTTCTTCCCGGATGAGAAGTGGAATTTAGAATTATAAATATGATTATGAGTTATTCATATGATTGTGGATGGAACTCGTTGATTGATGTTACTGTGGTTAAAACATCGTTGGTGGACTTTTAACATGGAGGAGATAATAGACTTTTATGGTCTATTTGACTCTTCTAATGGATCGCTTCGTTCACCGCAACTATGGTTGAAAAGTTTTATCATCTACCATATGTTCTAAATCTCGATTTATTATCGATGAAGGCTATTGATAATTTAATTATCTTTAGTCATGATATTCTTTACTGAGCTAGTTGTGCTCACCCTTTTGCTTCACAATTCCTTTCAGGTAATAAGAGTGTTGTCGGGTCGAGCGGGGATAACAGGGGAATATAACGGTGGTCTATAGCTGTTGAGGTTCTCCCTAAATAGTATGGAAATAATTTTATTGAGAACTTTAGATAAGTGTGTCGTATTTTATACGTCATTTGATAATTAATTTTGGTGAACCGAATAGGGTGAGGTGGACCCAACTTTGGAAGGGTGTTTTGCCACTATCAAATAAGATGTCTAATGACATACAACCTCGTGTTATCATAAGACAGGTTGTGCACATCCACTTCTTCGAAAGTATATATCTACGAAAGCACTACCTATATGATCTTGGAGTTTGGTTGAAACATATATTTTAAATCAGAGACGGTGGAGATAGTTATATGTCAAGAGAAGACTCACCATTGGAAGGAACATGATAGTAATCTTCTCATTTTTCTTTTGGGGTCTATTGGATCAACCAAGGATAATGCTCTGGACATATGATATCTATCATAACTTAGATTCATGGCCTCCTATATACGAAGGTTTCCTTGAGCATTTCCCAAAGATTTTAATTTCTAAAATAGTTATTGACTGTACCTTTATGTAAGGTATCACTGTGAGGTGATGTCCACGGTTGGGACATGAGTCACAGTTGGTATATATTTGTATCAAAACTCACAGCATATGTGTTGTCGTATTTTGCGTGACAATTGTAATAATGAAGTTGTAGTTATTTTTTGTACCATGTATTTGGCGACTCAAGAATAGGTTGGATGGATTGGACCTATTTTGGAGGCGTTACATTTGGTATCAGAGCTTAGGGATATGATCTCTGGCGGAGATCGGGGAATAGAACTAGGAGGGGAGAGACGAGTAAATCCTTCGCTAGTGTGTCCTACCTAAGCTTATTTATTGGTCAGTCATAATATCGAGATATTATATGATATGTTAATTTGTTCAATTAACCCTTGTTTTGAAGATGTATTCTAGAATGATATCTGAAATACAGGAGATGAGCAATGGAGAAATCATGAGGACAGGGAAGATGGAATCTGAAATGAAAGCAAGATATTCTCAACTCTTTGAAATACCGTAATACGTAAATTTGGGGATGAAATTTCATAAGGAGGGAGATTGTAAGACCCTCGAATTTTATGAAATAAAAGTATTTAATTTTTCTTATAATTGTTATTCAGTAAATGGTTAAATTGATAAAAAGTTAAAGTTAAGGGTGATATATGAATTTTTTTTCAAAATAAGCAAGTGGTTATAAAATACTCATTGTTGTTTGGGAATATTCGTTTGGTCGTGGAATATTCTTGTTGTTTGGGAATATTTCATTACCAGTAGCAATGACCATTTATGGGCCCCATAATGAAATAACTGTCGGATGAAGAAAATGACAAGTTTGAGTTTTTATAAATAACGGCGTAGTTATTCAAGTATTAACATCGTTGGAATACACGGTGGTTAAAATATGAATGTCTGCTGCGTTGCACAAAGAGACATTACTGGTATTGCACCTGATATTTTGAATTATTGATTCTTACGTAAGAAGGCACTACTCAATAATTATTACAGTGAATTATTATTCAATATTTTATTTTATTGATTCAATAATTATTGCGTTGATATTTTATATTATTGTTGTTTCAATAATTGTCATATTTGCACAGTATTTCCCATTATCGGATCAATAATTCATATTATTTGAATAATATTATTAGATAGCATTATTGGCAATGTCTAGAAAGTTACATCAAGGAGAGGTTTGGTCACCTAATTGCTTGCCAAGAAGGAGAAATCCTTATCGGAAAGCCCCCTCTTTCCGAGGAACCGCTGCTGGTCATCATTATTGTGATTCTCGTAATATTATTTGTGAATAATTAATTATTGATTTATATGATAAGGAAATATTTATTTGATGCGAATATAAATGATGGATTTATTTATGTGGTTATAAATGAAGGAATTAATGTTGAGGTGTTTTATCGGTATTTTTGTCGGATTGGAGGTATTAAAAGATCAAATCGGTGTTCTTAAAGCTCTATATCAAGTGAGTTATAATTTTAATCCGACCGTTGGATCGTTGTGATTTTTGGATATGTTATACATATATAAGTTGAGTATATGTCCACAAATTTGGAACCGTTTAAAATTAACTCATGATTTGTTATGAATTTTAAAAGGTGTTAAAATCATCCATTTGTGGATTTTGGATATTTTCATGTTTGGAATTTGGAAAAACTTAAAGCTACAAAGTTGTAGAGAATTCGATTTCGTGTGGAATGGACATAAAATTTATATTTTTCTGATAAAAGGGCTATTTATTATGAATTATTGAAGTTTCGGAAAATAAAATAATTTTTATTAATTATGGGTGGGACCAACTTTTGTTTTTGTGTGAAAACATGTGCTCAATTAATTGTTCAAGTGTGGTGGCTGAAGTTGTTCAAGGATGGCATGCGTAGAAGGATGATAAATAAATAATATTATTTTATTAATTTAGTCTCCTTTGGCGTTCTAGCATTTTTCTATAAATAGGCGCTTAAGTTAGAATTGAAAATCACACCAGAAACATAAGTTTTTTCTCTCTATATTATCGAGCGTATTTTTGTGAGTATTTAGATACTTTGAGAGTTGTTTTTTAGTGCAAGTTTCTTTCGGCTTTTCATCCGATATTCCAAATGTAAATATCGCTGCTTTTGAGGTAAAAGGGATTTTAAGGGTTATTATGTTTTTCAGGTTTCAAATTTTTTCGACCTTCAAAAATTCTGGAAAAATTTGAAATGATAATTTGATGAGTTTTTCTTGATTGTGTCCAAAAATGGCAATTTTTGGATGTATAGATAAGAGTTATGAATTTTATGAGAAAAGACTATTTTAAAAGTAAACCCTTATAACTCCTTGTGGTTAACTCCAAAATTGGTGAAATTTTTATTGGGGTACATCTATATAATATCAGTATACCCTGTAAATTTTGGAATTTTTGGATAAAAGTACAATTTATGATAAATGTCTAAATATTTTGCATTTTTGGCCATAAGAAAAATAGTAAATGAATTTTAAAAATTCCGAGAAAAATATATGTTCAATTTGGGACTATATTCTGCTAAATCCCAGAAAAAAAAAATTTGTTTGTACTGATTTGGTATTTTTCATGAAAATGGACTAGTTATGAGTAAATGAATTAAATATGTTATGTGAAGTAACAAAATTGGAAAATAGGATTTTATGGCTTGGAAATTCTATATAAGGTATATGCAGACTTTTGATGAGGGTTTTGGTTATTGGTGATGAAATCTTATGAGTTTGGCATTTTAGGATGATTAAATGCATTAATTAGTAAAGTGTAAACAATTAAAATAAATTATTTATAAGTTTAAGAAATGATTAAGATATTATGGTAATATTAATAATATTAGATTATGAGATTATTAAGTGATTTATAACATTTGGATTAAGGTGTTATGAAATCATTGATTTATGAATCTTACTTTTGAAATTAAATATCTTGTTGATCATATTGATCATATTTTTTTATTATCATATATAACATTTTTATAATCCGGTGATGAAATTTCTCTTTGACTTAAGTGTAAAGATGGGTAGATTATTGGTATGATCGTGACTATGGGTTCTCTTTCGCCAAGAGATGGCAAAGTTGAATCGTTAACTGGTATGATCATCATGACCATTGAATTTATAATTGAATATTTTTAGCTTAAGTGCAAAGGTGAATTTATCAACATGATTATAATTATGGTTTATATAAATTCGAAATGATTGTATATTTTCTTTGAGATATGAATATCTTTGGCCCGTAGTGCAAAGATCAATTATTGATGAATATCTTTGGCTATGTGTAGTGCAAAGATGAATTGTTGTTGAATATCTTTGGCCCGTAGTGCAAAAGATGACTTTGTTGTTGAATATCTTTGGCATGTAGTGCAAAGATGACTGTTGATGAATATCTTTGTAGTGCAAAGATGAACTGTTAATGAATATCTTTGTAGTAGTGCAAAAGATGAATTTATTAGTATGATTATAAGCGAGGCGTGATTTGGTATAACCATGATCTTTGATGTTTCGAGGTAAAGACATGTGATGAAAATTATCTTCGTCTGGATGAGAAGTGGAATTTAGAATTACAATTATGATTATGAGTTATTCACATGATTGTGGATGTGAACTGTTGATTGATGTTACGAGGATAAAACATTGTTGGTGGACTTTTAACATGGAGAAGATAATAGACTTTATGGTCTATTTGACTCTTCTAATGGATCGCTTCGTTCACTGCAACTATGGTTGAAAAGTTTTATCATCTACCATATGTTCTAAATCTACGATTTATTATCGATGAAGGCTATTGATAATTTAATTATCTTTAGTCATGATATTCTTTATCGAGCTAGTTGTGCTCACCCTTTGCTTCACAATTCCTTTCGTGTAATAAGAGTGTGTTGAATTCGAGGGGATAACAAGGGAATAGAGCGGTGGTACATAGTCGTTGAGGTTCTCCTAAATAGTATGGAAATAATTTTATTGAGAACTTTAGATAAGTGTGTCGTATTGTATACGTCATTTGATATTTAATTTTGGTGAACCGAATAGGGTGAGGTGAACCCAACTTTGGAAGGGTGTTTTGCCACTATCATACAAGATGTCTAATGACATACAACCTCGTGTTATCATAAGACAGGGTTGTGCACATCCACTTGCTGAGTATATCTACGAGCACTACCTATATGATCTTGGAGTTTGGTTGAAACATAATGTTCAATTGCAGACGGTGGAGATAGTTATATGTCAAGAGAAGACTCACCATTGGAAGGAACATGATTTTAATCTTCTCATTTTTCTTTGGGGGTCTATTGGATCAACCAAGGATAATTCTCTCGGACATATGATATCTATCATAACTTAGATTCATGGCCTCCTATATATGAAGGTTTCCTTGAGCATTTCCCAAAGATTTTAATTTCTAAAACAGCTTATCGATTGTACCTTTATGTAAGGTATCATCGTGAGGAGGTGATGTCCATCAGTTGGGACATGAGTCACAGTTGGTATATATTTGTATCAAAACTCACATGATATATGTGTTGTTGTATTTTTTGTGACAATTGTAATAATAAAGTTGTAGTTATTTTTTCGTACCATGTATTTGGCGATTCAGAATAGGTTGGATGGATTAGACCTATTTTGGAGGCATTACATTTGGTATCAGAGCTTAGGGATATGATCTCTTGCGGAGATCGGGGAATAGAACTAGGAGGGGAGAGACGAGTAAATCCTTCGCTAGTGTGTCCTACCTACTAAGAATTTTTGGTCGATCGTAATATCGAGATATTATATGATATGTTAATTTGTTCAATTAACCCTTGTTTTGAAGTTGTATTCTAGAATGATATCCAAATACAGGAGAGATGAGCAATGGAGAAATCATGAGGACAGGGAAGATGGAAATCAAATGAAAGCAAGGTATTCTCAACTCTTTGAAATACTGTGTGAAATAAATTTCGGGATGAAATTTCATAAGAAGGGAGAAGAAGACCCTAATTTTATGAAATAAAAGTATTTAATTTTTCTTATAATTATTATTCAGTAAATGGTTAAATTGATAAAAAGTTAAAGTTAAGGGTGATATATATAATTTTTTTTCAAAATAAGCAAGTGGTTATAAAATACTCATTTCTGTTGGGGAATATTCGTTTGGTCGTGGAATATTCTTTGTTGTGGGAATATTCGTATTTGACTACAAGTAAACCATTTATGGGCCCCATAATAGAATAAGCATCGGATGAAGAAAAATGACAAGTTTGAGTTTTTATAAATAACGGCGTAGTTGTTACCAATTAACATTGTTGGAATACACGGTGGTTAAAATACAAGAATATGTCTGCATTGTTGCAAAAAGATTATTACCAGTATTGCACAAAGTATTTTTGAATTATTGATTCTTACGTAAGAAAGGCACTACTCAATAATTATTACGTGATTTATCGCTCAATATTTTATTTTATTGATTCAATAATTATTGCGTTGATATTTTATATTATTGTTGTTTCAATAATTGTCATCGCACATTATTTTCCATTATCGATCAATAATTCATATTATTTGAATAATATTATTAGATAGCATTATTGGCAATGTCTAGAAAGTTACATCAAGGAGAGGTTTGGTCACCTAATTGCGCTACCAAGAAGGAGAAATCCTTATCTGAAAGCCCCTCTTTCTCGAACCGCTGGTTGTCATTATTGTGATTCGTAATATTATTTGTGAATAATTAATTATTGATTTATATGATAAGGAAATATTTATTTGATGCAAATATAAATGATGGATTTATTTATGTGGTTATAAATGAAGGAATTAATGTTGATGTGTTTTATCAAGATTTTTTTCGGATTGGATGTATTAAAAGATCAAATCGGTGTTCTTAAAGCTCTATCATGTGAGTTATAATTTTAATCCAACCGTTGGATCGTTGTGATTTTTGGATATGTTATACATATATAAGTTGAGTATATGTCCACAAATTTGGAACCGTTAAAAAATTAACTCATGATTTGTTATGAATTTTTAAAAGGTGTTAAAAATCATCCTGCATTTGTGGATTTTGGATATTTTTTCGTCTGGAATTTGGAAAACTTAAAGCTACAAAGTTGTAGAGAATTCGATTTCGTGTGGAATGGATATAAAATTTATATTTTCCTGATAAAAGGGCTATTTATTATGAATTATTGAAGTTTCGAAAAATAAATATTTTTATTAATTAAGGGTGGGACCAACTTTTGTTTTTTGTGAAAACATGTGCTCAATTAATTGTTCAAGTGTGGTGGCTGAAGTTGTTCAAGGATGGCATGCGTAAAAGGATGATAAATAAATAATATTATTTTATTAATTTAGTCTCTTTTGGCGTTCTAGCATTTTCCTATAAATAGGCACTTAAGTTAGAATTGAAAATCACATCAGAAACATAAGTTTTCTCTCTATATTATCGAGCGTATTTTTGTGAGTATTTAGATACTTGAGAGTTGTTTTTCAGTGCAAGTTTCTTTTGGCTTTTCATCCGATATTACAGTCAGAAATACTGCTCTTTTGAGGTAAGAGATTGTAAAGGTTATTATGTTTTTTAGTTTCGAAATTTTTCTGACCTTCAAAAATTCTGGAAAAATTTGAAATGATAATTTGATGAGTTTTCTTGATTGTGTCCAAAAATGGCGATTTTTGGATGTATAGATTAAGAGTTATGAATTTTATGAGAAAAGATAATTTTAAAAGTAAACCCTTATAACTCCTTGTCGTTAACTCCAAAATTGGTGAAATTTTTATTGGGGGTACATCTATATAATATCAGTATACCCTGTAAATTTTGGAATTTTTGGATAAAAGTACAATTTATGATAAATGTCTAAATATTTTACATTTTGGACATAAGAAAAATAGTAAATGAATTTTAAAAATTCGAGAAAAATATATGTTCAATATGGGACTATATTTCGCTAAATCCCGAAAAAAAAAAATTTGTTTGACTTGATTTGGTATTTTTCATGAAAATGGACTAGTTATGAGTAAAATGAATTAAATATGTTATGTGAAGTAAAAAATTGGAAAATAGGATTTTATGGCTTGGAAATTCTATATAAGGTATATGCAGATTTTTGATGAGGGTTTTGGTTATTGGTGATGAAATCTTATGAGTTTGGCATTTTAGGATGATTAAATGCATTAATTAGTAAAGTGTAAACAATTAAAATAAATTATTTATAAGTTTAAGAAATGATTAAGATATTGTGGTAATATTAATAATATTAGATTATGAGATTATTAAGTGATTTATAACATTTGGATTAAGGTGTTATGAAATCATTGATTTATGAATCTTACTTTTGAAATTAAATGCAGTTGTTGATCATATTGTTTTTATTATCATATATAACAACATTTTATAATTAGGTGATGAAATTTCTCTTTGACTTAAGTGTAAAGATGGGTAGATTATTGGTATGATCGTGACTATGGGTTCTCTTTGGCCAAGAGTGCAAAGTTGAATAGTTTATCGGTATGATCATTGACCATTGAATTTATAATTGAATATTTTTAGCTTAATTGCAAAGGTGAATTTATCAACATGATTATAATTATGGTTTATATAAATTCTGAAATGATTGTATATTTCTTTGAGATATGAATATCTTTGGCCTGTAGTGTAAAGATCAATTATTGATGTATATCTTTGGCATGTAGTGCAAAGATGAACTGTTGATGAATATCTTTCGCCCGTAGTGCAAAGATGACCTGTTGTTGAATATCTTTGGCATGTAGTGCAAAGATGAACTGTTGATGAATATCTTTGGCCCGTGGTGTAAAGATGAATTTATTAGTATGATTATGAACAGGAACTGTGATTTGGTATAACCATGATCTTTGATGTTTCAGGTAAAGACATGTGATGAAAATTATCTTCGTCCTGGATGAGAAGTGGAATTTAGAATTATAAATATGATTATGAGTTATTCACATGATTGTGGACAGAAATTGTTGATTGATGTTACAGGGTTAAAACATCGTTGGTGGACTTTTAACATGGAGGAGATAATAGACTTTATGGTTTATTTGACTCTTCTAATGGATCGCTTTCGTTCACCGCAACTATGGTTGAAAAGTTTTATCATCTACCATATGTTCTAAATCTCTGATTTATTACTGATGAAGGCTATTGATAATTTAATTATCTTTAGTCATGATATTCTTTACTGAGCTAGTTGTGCTCACCCTTTTGCTTCACAATTCCTTTCAGGTAATAAGAGTGTTCGTGGGGTCGAACGGGGATAACAGGGAATAGAACGGTGGTCTATAGCTATTGAGGTTCTCCCTAAATAGTATGGAAATAATTTTATTGAGAACTTTAGATAAGTGTGTCGTATTGTATACGTCATTTGATATTTAATTTTGGTGAACCAAATAGGGTGAGGTGAACCCAACTTTGGAAGGGTGTTTTGCCACTATCATACAAGATGTCTAATGACATACAACCTCGTGTTATCATAAGACAGGGTTGTGCACATCCACTTGCTGAGTATATCTACGAGCACTACCTATATGATCTTGGAGTTTGGTTGAAACATAATGTTAAATTGCAGACGGTGGAGATAGTTATATGTCAAGAGAAGACTCACCATTGGAAGGAACATGATAGTAATCTTCTCATTTTTCTTTGGGGTCTATTGGATTAACCAAGGATAATGCTCTGGACATATGATATCTATCATAACTTAGATTCATGGCCTCCTATATACGAAGGTTTCCTTGAGCATTTCCCAAAGATTTTAATTTCTAAAACAGTTATTGACTGTACCTTTATGTAAGGTATCACTGTGAGGTGATGTCCACGGTTGGGACATGAGTCACAGTTGGTATATATTTGTATCAAAACTCACAGCATATGTGTTATCGTATTTTGCGCGACAATTGTAATAATGAAGTTATAGTTATTTTCTGTACTATGTATTTGGCGACTCAGAATAGGTTGGATGGATTGAACCTATTTTGGGGGTGTTACAATGCATGTGGTAATCCACATAGACAAAGTTATTCCAATGTAATAATAAAGAATGGAATAATAGAAGGATTCACCCGTAAATGCGATAGATCAAGACAAACAAAGTTATTCCTAATGTAATAATAAAGAATGGAACCGTGTCATGCATAAATGCTCGTACAGGATATTAAAGCGAATAATAGAGAATGGAATAACAAAAGACTTCATCAGGCATATGATAGACCGCACAGACAAGTTATTCCAACAGAATAATAAATAATGGAACCAGGTCATGCGTAATACGCACCTACAGGATATTCCAACAGAATTATAAAGAATGGAATAACTGAAGAATTTCACCATGTATGTGGTACTTCGCATAAACAGGTTATTCCAACATAATAATAAAGAATGGAATAATAGAAGAATTTCACCATGTATGCGGTACTTCGCATAGACAGGTTATTTCAACATAATAATAAGGAAATGGAATAACAGAAGTTCTCTTCATGAACAGGAAAGAAATAATACCCCTTACGAGTACAACAAATAATATCCCTTACCTTATAAAGAAGAGTACTTCGACGGGTAGGGCGGGGATATACTTGAAGAAAACTTGCACTACACTCAAAGCTTTCTTAAACTCTAAAGAAATACGCTCAAGATTATAGAAGAAGAATTCTCTGAACTTCTGGTGTGATTTTTAATTCTAACTAAGCATCCTATTTATAGGAAAAATAGAAAGGATACTATGCAATAAAATATAATATATTCTATTTATAATATATATATATATATATATATATATATATTTTATTTAAAATCTAATAAAATAAATAACTTTATAAATGTATTTTATTTTATATAAAAAGATTTTACTATGCAAATACTATGCAGCACTATACAAACACTATGCATAATAGAATATAATATATTCTATTTATAGTATAATAAAACAAATAACTTTATAAAAGTATTCTATTTTATATAAAAAGATTTTACTATGCAAACACTATGCATAATAGAATATAATATATTCTATTTATAGTCTAATAAAACAAATAACTTTATAAAATATTACATTTTATATAAAAAGTTTTCTATTTTATTACATTTATAATAATAATAAAATAAACTTCATCATCATTATTATAATTCACACTATTAATCGACTGTGTCGATTCCTAGGAAAAGAGGGCTTTCAATAAGGATTTCTCCTATATCGCCGCAATTAGGTGACCAAACCTCTCCTCGCGTAACTTCTAGACATCGTTAATATTGCAAATAATAATATTAATAACTTCGTCGTCTCAATTATTGATTTAATAATATATAAAATATCGACAATAATTGAATCAAATAACGTGAGATACTATGCAGCAATTACTGTAGCAATAATTAAACAAAACTAAGTGACTTCTCACGTAAACATCAATAATCAATACCGTGTGCTACTATGCAACCACACGTATTCTTGTATTTTTTACTACCGAAAGTAGTTTAACGGTTTTAATTCAGAAACTTCCGTCGTTATTTTCATAAAAATATTTTTATTGTTTTCTCAATCCGACAATAATTTCATTGTGGGGTCCACCAATGATTGTATCGTCGTATGGATATTCCCCGACAAAAAGAATATTCCTCGACCAATCGAATATTATATAACAACTTGCATACTTTGCAAAATTTATAAATACTACCCACAACTATAACATTATCTCAAATCCACACCATAATATTCAAAAAAAATCGAGAAAATTAAATCTTTAATCATAAAATTTGGGGTTTTACAATCTCCCCTCCTTATGAAATTTCGCCCTCAAAATTTACATACGTACCTGGTATGCCGAAGAGGTGAGGATACCTTAACTTCATTTCAAATTCTAACTCTTGAGGTATAACCTTTGAGTGTTGAATACGATCATTCTTATCCAAGATTTTAACACGTATCTCCTCATACGTATCTTCTGCTATATCATCTAGTTCTAAATTAATAATGTTGTTTGGGTCATCCACATATTTATGTAACATCGATACGTTAAAAACATTATTAACACGTGACATACTTGGTGGTAAAACGAGTCTATAGGCCACAGTTCCTACTCGATCGAGGATTTCAAATGGGCCAATTAAATAGAGGGTTGAGATTTCTCTCTTCAGCAACTCTTGCTTTTTAAATAATGCCATCTTGAATCTTCTTCTTCGTATTCATCATCTCCGGGTCTGTAGCTTTAGCAGCTTTAACATTATCGACTAAAGTCGGTTCTAATCATATATTCGTTATCTTCACGTAGGTTCATATATTCGCACTCGTAAATGCATACGATCTTCTACTCTACACATCAGCTACCACATTCGCTTTTCCACGATGGTATTGAATGGTCGTAACCTTTAACAGCTCGAGCCATCGTCTTTAGCGCATTATACGTTCGTTTTGGGTAAAGAAATACTTGAGGGTTTTAGAAATGGGTTTTGTACTGAGGTCAATACAAAATTCAATTTCACGCTCTAGGGTAGGCTAAGAAGTCTTCAAGAATACGTCCAGAAATTTATTAACAATAAAAATATCGTTTAAAACTGTGACTCTCATCCAAGACTTGGATGGTACGTCACATTGATACCTATCAACTTGCCGTCGTCATTCATGGCGTCGCCTACAGAAAGTCTGGCTTCGGTGTAATCCAAGACTTGGAAGTCACCAGCGAAAGGCTCGGGGCTTTTTACTTATGGCTTGATATGTCAATGATTGACTTTACTGGTTTGTTTACTTGATTTCTTATAACAGGTTGGTTAGGAATATGAAAGTTAACAACCTTACGAAAATAATTAATTTTGGCATGATGAGTGGTTAACCAATCGATTCCTAAAATCACATCAAATGCAAGTATTTTCAAAGAGATAAGATTGACAGGTAACGTGAAAGTGTCAATTTGAATTAAACAAGATTTATAAATAGTGGATGTAACGAAGGTTTCTCCAAACGGAGTTTCAACAGATAAGTCAAAGTCTAATTTTTCAAGAGCGAAGTTCAATCATTGAACACAACTAGGTGAAATAAAAGAGTGGGTAGAATCGGTATGGAATAAGGTATAGACTTCACAAGAGTTTATAATTAACTTACCTGTAATAACTTCGTTCAGTTCCTCGATAAACGCTCTCACTTAAACTACCGAATTTTAACTTGTTTGAGACATCCTTTGGCATCATTATCCCAACTAGACTTGACTTCACTACACGACAAAATCGAGCTAGGTGACCTTCTCTTCCACAATTGAAACACGCTTTGGATTGCTACGTACAGTTTGGATGGATGTGTCCCTTCTGTCCACATTTGAAACATATGACCAGTGGTCGTTCTTCTTCCTTTGAAATGGGTGCTGATGCTGCTGTCTTTCCATCATTATTGAACATTCTCTTCTTGAAATTTCCACTTCTATTATCTTGGCCATAATTACCACCGAAGTGGTTACCATTCTTGGCATGATAATTTCCTCCACGTTTGTTGTCACCGCTTCGATGACTGCTACCACTGGTATTATCGACTTGTCGGCTGCTCTCTCTTGGTTGGGTTGACTCATTATCGCGTTCCAATAACTGAGCCCTATTCACAACATCTGGATATAAACAAAGTCTGTGAGAAATGAGGTATTGACGTATCTCAGGTTTTAAACCTCTTAGAAACATTCGCGTCATTCGCTCCATTGTTAACATTTTTAGCTGTCATTTTCAAACACTGCCACAAAACAAGGGTTAATTAACATATCACATATTATCCCTATACTTTGACCGACCAATTCAATACCAAATAAACTTAGGTAGGTCATACTAACGAAGGAATTCCCGTCTCTCACCTCCTAGTTCTTGTCTCACATCTCAGCTAGGGATCATATCCCTAAGCTTTGATACCAACTGTGATGCCCCCAAAATAGGTATACATCACCCATCTTGGGTCGCTAGATACAAGGTACTGAATACAAATACAAACTAATTATACAACAGTCGTGTAAAATACGACAAAACATAAATTGAGAGTTTTAATAAGAATATTGTAATCTAGATAATATCCACACTCAAAGGAGTCCTCAATACATTTATTGTCACACTATTTAATGTAGTAATAGTGAGGACTACTAATACTATCATCCGGACCATCACTCCATTCGGCCGACTAGTCCCGGCCACGTTCTCATTTCTCAAGAGAAAAAGTGAAAGAAAGGTGAGCTCAACTAGCCCAAGAAGAAATATTATGACTAAGATAATGCGTAATAAATTATCATTAGTCTTCAAGAATGTTAAACCGATAAAATACAATAGACATCAAGTTTAACTCGCATTGAATAAGCAATCCATTAGAAGAGTCAAGTAGAGCATGATATCTACTATCTTCTATGATTTAAAATATTTTCATCAATTTTATCACGAGACTCAAATTTTAATAAATAAACCACATCATCGAGTCAACCCTGCTTTATGGGCCAAGGATATTCATTAAATTATCAATGGTCATGACTATACCGAATAATCCCTGGTCATAATCATACCAAAAAATCGTCCATCAATACACTATGTGCCACCGAGGACTTTTACCACATCATTTATAACATTACAGGTCATGATTATACCGAATAATCCCTGGTTATAATCATACCAAGTCCATCTATGCACGTAAGCCAAAGATGACTTTTATCACAATATAAGCATGATGATGATGACAATGACATAATAATTCAATAAAATAAGTTCAAGAATAAATTTTACAGATTTACAAGTTAATTTATCCTAAACTCAATAATGTCCAAATTGTCAACATGATACTGCTTTGTGGAGTAAAATTCAAGAATGCTCAAAAAAATATTTCCATGAACAGATACTGGATGAAGCGCAAATATCAATTATATTCAACTAATTTCATGGAGTATAGAAGCCAAAATTTTAACCAAATGAGTATAATAGAATATATGAAACTGCAAATGGATTTTCTTCCGCCATGCGGTAATCAACGTATACAGATCATTTCCATAATTTAATAAGGAATGAATATATAGGATCATTCACCATGCATGTGGTAATCCACTTAGACATGTTATTCCAACAAAATAATAAAGAATGGAATAACAGAAGGATTCACCATGCGTGCAATAGACTGCACATTCAGGTTATTCCCAACAGAATAATAAAGAATGGAACCAGGTCATGCGTAAACGCACAGACAGGATATTTTGATAGAATAATAGAGAATGGAATAACAAAAGACTTCACCAGGCATACGATAGACCACACAGATAGGTTATTCCAACAGAATAATAAATAATGGAACCAGGTCATGCATAATATGCACCGATAGGATATTCCAACAGAATGATAAAGAATGGAATAACTGAAGAATTTCACCATGTATGCAAAGATTGCTTGATGTAGGCAAAGTTATTCCAACATAATAATAAAGAATGGAATAATAGAAGAATTTTACCATGTATGCGATACTTCGCATACACAGGTTATTGCAACATATTAATAAGGAAATGGAATAAGAGAAGTTCTCTTCTTGAATACGAAAGAAATAATACCCCTTACGAGTACAACAAATAATATCCCTTACCTTATAAAGAAGAGTACTCCGATGGGTAAGGCGATGATATACTTGAAGAAAACTTGAACAACACTCAAAGCTTTTTTAAACTCTAAAGAAATACGCTCAAGATTATAGAAGAAGAATTCTCTGAACTTCTGGTGTGATTTTCAATTCTAACTAAGCATCCTATTTATAGGAAAAATAGAAAGGATACTATGCAATAAAATATAATATATTCTATTTATATATATATATATATATATATATTATTTAAAATCTAATAAAACAAATAACTTTATAAAAGTATTACATTTTATATATAAAAGATTTTACTATGCAAACACTATGTAGCACTATGCAAAACACTATGCATAATAGAATATATAGTCTAATAAAACAAATAACTTTATAAAAGTATTACATTTTATATAAAAAAATTTACTATGCAAACACTATGCATAATAGAATATAATATATTCTATTTATAGTCTAATAAAACAAATAACTTTATAAAAGTATTACATTTTATATAAAAAGATTTTACTATACAAACATTATGCATAATAGAATATAATATATTCTATTTATAGTCTAATAAAATAAATAACTTTATAAAAGTATTCTACATTTTTATAAAAATAATTTCATTTTATTACATTTATAATAATAATAAAAAAACTTCATCATCATTATTATAATTAACACTATTAATCGACACTGTGTCGTTCCTGTGAAAGAGAGGGCTTTCAATAAGGATTTCTCCTATTGGCGCGCAATTAGGTGACCAAACCTCTCTTGGCAGAACTTCTAGACATCGTTAATATTGCAAATAATAATATTAATAACTTCTTCGTCTCAATTATTGATTTAATAATATATAAAATATCGACAATAATTGAATCAAATAACGTGAGATACTATGTAGCAATTATTATAGCAATAATTAAACAAAACTGAGTGACTTCTCACGTAAGCATCAATAATCAATATTGTGTACTATGCAACCACACCATAGACATCGTATTTTTCTCACGAGTAGTTTAACAGGTTTTAAAGTAAAACTTCCTACCGTTATTTTCATAAAAATATTTCGCATTTTCTCAATCCAACAATAATTACATTATGGGGTCCACTAATGATTGTCTTCGTCGCATTACGGATATTCCCCAACAAAAAGAATATTCCTCGACCAATCGAATATTATATAACAACTTGCATACTTTGCAAAATTTATAAATACTACCCACAACTATAACATTATCTCAAATCCACACCATAATATTCAAAAAAAAATCGAGAAAATTAAATCTTTATTCGTAAAATTTGGGATTTTACAGCACAAGTAGGAGAAATAAAAGAATGGGTAGAACCAGTATCAGATAAGGTATAGACTTCGCTAGAGTTTATGATTAGTTTACCCGTGATGACCTCATTCAGGTTCCTTGCTTTTTGGGAGGTCACAACAAATGCTTTCCCTTGAACTACGTAGTTTTGACTTATTTGGGATGACATTTGGTGTCGCCATCCTAACTGGACTTGGTTTCACTACATGACAAAATCGAGTTAGGTGACCTTCTCTTTCATAATTATAACATGCTTTGGAGTACATCATGCAGTTTGGACTGATGTGTCCCTCCCCTCCGCATTTGAAGTATACGATTGATGGTCGTTCTCATTCCTTAACAACGGGTGCTGGTGCTGGCGTCTTTCCATCATTGTTGAATATCCTCTTCTTGAAATTTCCACTTCTATTATCTTGGCTATAATTGCCACCGAAGTGGTTACCATTACTGGCATGTTGATTCCCTCCATGTTTGTTGTCACCGCTTCGATGACTGTTACCACTGGAATTATCATTTTTCCGGCTGCTCTTTCTTATTTGGGTTGACTCATTATCGCGCTCCAATAACTGAGCCCTATTTACAACATCTGAATACAAACACAGTTTGTGAGAAATGAGGTTTTGATGTATTTCATGTTTCAAACCTCAACAAAATATTTATGTCTTTCTCTCCTCATTATCAACCAAATGGGATGAAAACCGAGATAACTCAGCAAACTTAGCCTCGTACTGCAATACGGTAATATTATTTTGTTCCAGCTTGATAAATTCCACCTCCTTCACGTGACGAATACTTTTGGGAAAGTACTTATCGTTGAATAGTTTGTGGAACTTCTCCCAAGACATCTTCAGTGCTGCAAGCTGAGTACACTTTACAAATTTCCACCAGTAATCTGCCTCTCCTCGCAACATGAAGGTGGCAAAGGGAACCTTTTGCTCCTCGGAGCATCCTAAGACATCAAATATCTTGGTGATCTACTTTATTCACATCTCCTCCTTAAGTGGTTTGGCTTTCCCAAAAACTCCGGTGGTCCCAACTCCTTAAACTGCTTAGCGGTGACCATCCGAGAGTTACTGTAACGCCCCCAAATTCAGGTACTTGAAACCCGAACTCAGTTCTTTACGATAACATTTTTATGAGCGGAGATAATACTTATAATAATAACACAATAATATAAATATCAATCTTAATTTACATATCAGAGTCTAATTCGAAGTACGCAACCTTTAAACATTCATTACAATACATGATAGATAATATACATCATCCTTATTCTATAAAGTCAAACTATTACATAATATATAATGTAATACTCATTCAGCAACTTTCCCTTTTCTTTTGTTCTTGGCCGAACCTTCTGATTGTTCATACTTAGCTGAAATCATTTAAATTAAGCAAGGATGAGCATTTGAGTGCCCAGCAAGTAATAACAACAATAAAATTTAGTTGAAAGAATTAAATGTTTTCTTTGAATGACACTTTTACAACGAATCAATAGTTGTGAAGTAAGTTGAACCAATAATAACAACATAACCATTCTATATCAAATTTTTGAAACTACGTACTGACTATAAATGAAGATCAGTCGACATACTATGAATATTATTTTTAATTTTCGCTAAGGTTTAGCAGAACTTCATCCGCAAACCGTCATAACTTACAGGCACGGGGGGTGATCAGTCCGTTATGCCATGTATTGATCAAGAACGATATTATCATTTAGCACATCCGCCTTAGGCGCATAAAAGTTTCCCAGATTCGGGAAGTTCATACTTAGTCGGGAATCCAAACCAAAATAATTTGATTGGATACAATAAAGTACTATCATGGTCAACGATATTTCTAAATCTGTGTTTAGCTGGGTCAAATAGCTTAGACGGCTTTTAAGTCAATGTATACATACTAGAAACCAATAAGTATGTACCAACAAGCGAGAAAATATAATGATTATCCAAGTGAGGTCACTTGTATAACCATGTTTAGAAATTAATGAACAAAATATATATCTTGATTAATAATAACAGAATTAAGGAACTTGTACAACAGATTATAATTTAATAACTTACTTATACAGAATCATTGCATAAGTATATTCAAAGGTTAAGATATTTGAACAATGAAAAAGAATTGTTCAGATGTTCGCTTACGCATGTCCATTGCATAATGTAAATGCAAAGATAGGATACTTGCCTGATCTACTGCTTACAATTACGCAACTTAGTTTTATCTTTTATATCGAAGCCTATCATTAATAAGATCATTCTATCGATTAGAATAACATATCATAACACACAGTACTGCTATTTGCTGTTAACACATAGCCTAATCACTTGTCACATAGATTTAACAGTCATTGAATCACAAACAAACCCATATCTAGTCAAATTATCTAAGTCCAAAATAATTTCTGAAATATTTCAGTGTACCGACAACTTTATCGGATAATTATCGAGTCTAAGACTCTATCCTGTAGTTCAATATCCATTAAAATAACCTAAATATCAGTCATATTATTTTTAAATGACTTATAATAATTTTTAAACAATTATTATAATTTATCATGATTTTTCAAACACCGGAATCATTATTAAATGATTTAAATATTAAATAATTTTATTATCATTAATACTATTATTAAATTATTAATGAAACCATTGCTAAAATATTAAAGTTATTTATAATAACATAGAATATTTTTTTTAAGTATTAATATTACCCTTAAATGATTTTTAAAACATTTAAAATTATTTTAAATAATTACCATTAATATTTAAATATTAATGTATTATTTATCCAAATATTAAAAGTCATTAAGTATAACTTAAAATATTTTTAATTCATTTATATCATTTTAAATGATTTTTAAATTGATAAAAGCATTTTAAAACTATTTATTTAATATAATTATTAAATAAATCAAATATCATTTAATATTAAATTATTAATGAAATTTACCTTTAAATATTGAAAGTTATATTTTATAACTTAAAATATTTTAAACCCTTTATTTTTATTTAAAATGATTTTTCTAATATTAAAATCATTTTTAAACTAATTTATTTAATATAAATACTAAATAAATCTAATATCATTAATATTAAAATATTAATATTTTTCATGACAAAATATCAAAAGTTATATTTTATAACTTAAAATATTTTTATAACCCTTAAATCATTTTTATATGATCTTTAAATCATTAATTCTATTTTTCATAATTTATTTAACTTAATTATCATTAATATTAATTTATTAATGAAATTTCATCACAAAATATTAAAAGTCATAAATTAAAATATTTTCTTATACCATAATATAATTTTAAATGATTTTTAAGTATTAAAATTATTTTTAAATAATTTATTTAATATAAATATTAAATAAATTAAATGCCTTTAATATTCCAAAAATATTAAATATTTATGAAATATATTCAAAATCATTAAAAATTAATTTTTAGGCTTTAAAATAATATTTACTAATTTATTAATAATTTTTAATAATTAAAATTATTTAATACTAATTATTTAATAAAAATAATTAATTTTGCAAATAACTGTCGCTAAAGGGTGCCTATAAGATGTAACCGACGCTTATAAGCGTTCTTCAAGGCATTCTTGAGCCCGCTGTAAATTCATAGTAATGTATATCAAGGTACTAGGTTTGACCAGCTATAAATCATGGATCTTGATGTATTCGAGTCCAGTTGTGTGTTAAGGTTATAGTATTGATGTAATACTACAACAGTAAACAAACATCATGGCCATTCTATAACAAATCAGAGAGATCTATGCCCTGGAAAACCTCTCAGACACTTTTCTTCAATTTTTGGGTTTTCTAGAATTGAAGAACAGTTCATGCTATCACTTTTGGGGCTCTGAATCTTGGCATTCCAAACTTAGTTTGTAGGATCTAATGATTCAATCCTATAGTCCATATGTTAAGCTACAAATATCATGCATTATAACAGTCTAACAAAATATCATGAGAGAAATATAATGTGGCGACCCCAAAATAGGTCCATTCCATCCAACCCATTCGAGTCGCCAAATACATGGTATGTAAACAACTACAACTTTATTATCACAACAATAAAGCTGTGAGTTTAAATACAAATATTATCTTCTAGACAATATTTATACTCAAATAAATCCTCATCACATTTATTGATACATTATTTTACAATAATGGTGAGGACTACTAAACAACTCTCTCTAGAACCTTCATTCCATATTCCCGACTAGTACTCGCTACATTCTCGCCTCCCGAGAAGAAAAATGGAACAACAAGGAAAAGGGTGAGCTCAACTAGCCCGAAAAAGAATGTTATGACTAAGATAATATACAACAAATTATCGTTAGTCTCCAACAGGAAAAATCGATAGAATACAATAGTATAACAAGTTTGGGATCAATATTCGCGTGAAATAATAATTCATGTAAGAGTTACGTAGAAAATGAAATCTACTATAATCTATGAATTTAACGAATTCCATCATCAATATTTTATCCTCGTAACATCAATCAATATTCATCTCAAATCAAATATTCATCTTTGCACTATGTGCCAAAGATATTCATCAATCCATGTTCATCTCAACACTGCTCATCTTTGCACTAAAGGCCAAAGATATTCATCGACTCGGTCATGTTCATTTAAACACTGCTCATCTTTGCACTACTGGTGCCAAAGATATTCATCGATCGGTCATGTTCATTTAAACACTGCTCATCTTTGCACTTCTGAGCCAAAGATATTCATCGATCCGGCCATGTTCATTTAAACACTGCTCATCTTTGCACTACAAAGCCAAAGATATTCTTGTAAATCATTCATCTTTGCACTACTGTGCCAAAGATATTCAATAATATCATCATTTAAAGGCGAGGATGATGAAAATATTTTTAAAGAACGAATCCGGTGAAACAAAAATGACAAGGATTAAGGATTAAGGATTCGTACTTTGTTTTATCCATGTCCAACAATACCTCAAAAATAATCATAGTGGTGTAAAATTCAAGAATGATCAAAACATGGATACAATCAAAGCTAGTCTCCAGATTAGATATTTTAGACGAAAAGAAAAATTTTCATTTTTCAATTGAATAGTGCCGATTCGTGATAAGTGAATAGTCTTGAGTATCGTGAATAAGTCTTGATATACGTGAATAGTAACTCGACGCCAAAAGATAGAAATTCCACAAAAACATCTTCACGCTTCATGAATAGTACTCGTGAATAGTAACTCGTGAATAGTAACTCATGAATAGTAACTCGTGAATAGTAACTCATGAATAGTAACCCCGACATGAAAAAGTTCCAAATTTGATAAAAAGTTCCAATCAACATTTCAGCATAATGATATTGAAGAAATAATATCATCTGAGAAGAAAATAACATCCCTTACCTCAAAGAATCAAGATTGCCGGAAGGAAGGTCGGAAGTGATCTTGAATGAAACTTGTCTTGCTGAATAGCAACTCTCAAAGTATCTAAATACTCACAAAATACTTCAATAATATAGAGAGAAAGAGAGAAAACTTTGTTTCGGTGTGATTTTCAATTCTAACTTAGCCCTCTATTTATAGGAAAATGTTAGCCCACCAAGCAGACTTGACACACTACACGATGGCTTTACTCGCTACTATTGCCACCCACCACATTTGAAATAAAATTCAGCACATTTCTTCACCAACCACAAGTGGGGCCCACTCAATTCTAGAATTTTCCACCAAAATCAATTATAACCCTAATTTAGAATCGGACACCTCTTAAAATTCATAACAAATCATTCGTGAATTTTAACGGTTCAAAATTTGTGGACATATACTCAACTTATGTATGTATAACATACCCAAAAATTACCACAATCCAACTATTCGGATTAAAAATTATAACCCCGCAATATATCTCAAAACCCCGATTTAATTTTTTAATACCTCCAATCCGATAAAATCTTGATAAAACACCTCAACATAATTTCTTCATTTATAACCACATAAATAAATCCATCATTTATATCCACATAAAATAAATATTTCTTTATCATATGAATCAATAATTAATTATTCACAAATAATATTACGTAATCACACCATTATGAATGACCGGTAGTTCCCAGGAAGAGGGGCTTTCAATAAGGATCTCTCCTCATTGGCGCCGCAATTAGGTGACCAAACCTCTCCTTAGAGCAGAACTTTCTGAACATCGCCAATAATGTTATCTAATAATATTATTCAAATAATATGAATTATTGATCCGATAATGGAAATCTTGCAAAAGTGACAATTATTGAAACAAATGATAATATAAAATACCAACGCAGAGAATTATTGAATCAATAAAATAAAATATCGAATGTAAATCATGTAATAATTATTGAGTAGTGCCATCATTTACGTCACGAATCAATAATTCAACAATCTTGTCAGGTAATACCGTGTCTTCTTTGTGCAACCATGCCAGACATCAGATTTTAACCACCGGGTATTCCAATGATCTTATTCAGAATAACTACTACGGTTTAATTCAGTAATAACTACGTAAGATTATTTATAACCACCCAAACTTCATTATTTTTCCTCATCCAATCGCTCAACTTTGGTTATGGGCCCACATGGGTGGTGCAGCGTGCATTTAATATTCCCGACAAAGATTGAATATTCCACGACCAAACGAATATTCCCAACAACAGCATTTAATATTCCACGACCAAACGAATATTCAAACCAAAAATGAATATTTTATAACCACTTGCTTATTTTGAAATATTTGCGTATTTAACCTTAACTATCCACATTAATCAAATCAACCCTTACTATTTCAAAATATTAAATAAAGGAAATTCTTTTTATTTAAAAAATTAGGGTCTTACATATAATTTGGTAAAAGCAACATCGTAATCATGTTCTTCACGAATCTAGGTTTTCCAGAAATGGAACCCAGGCAGTAGGTCAACCTAGGTTTGACCATAATTAATTTTCATTCTAGTCATGACCTGAGTAATATAAACTCATTATTGTGTAGTCCTCATAACAGGCTACAACTATCAAATAACAACATGGCCTAAACACTAATATACAACAAGATCTGAGGCTCAAAAATGTTGTGAGACGAAATCTGGGTTTCTGGGTTACCCAGAAACTCAGTTTTCATGAACGGTCAACGAGGTTTGACTTGTTATAACTTTTAATCTATAACAGATATAGACCTGATTCAAGTTCTACGTCAAAGAACTCATGACATACTACAACTTCAAACATTTAAACAACCAAAAACATAAACAGAGAAAGATCTAAAGGGTCTGACATTCGACTATCAGACACAAATTTCCAGTTTTCCAAATTTTGAAAAACTTCAAATTCGAGTCTATAGATGTTATAGATCTAACATCTATCAACCCAGATCATCAATATACACTATAAACAACTTGTTTTAACACTAAAACACAAGATCTAACATAAGATTAAAGATCAGATTCTAGGGTTAGGTTTTATACCTTTCTATGAACTAACTTGAATCTGGCTTTCTGATTTGTTAATGGAGGTAGTTGGGCTTTGTTTTATGACTGAAATGCCTTAAGATTTCGTGGGTTTGGATGAGAGAGAAGTGAGTTGAGTATTGGTTGCACAAATGGCTTAATAAGTGACTTTTCTCTCTCTTTGATCCTTATATATGATGATATAATGTATATGGCTGAGATATATTGGCTGATTTGTGAAGATTTCAATCACATGGGGTGGTTAGATTAGGTCACCAACTCCTTATATGGCAAGATTTGCAAGCAAGCTAATAAAAATGTGACAAAAGGGTAATATTATCTTTTGGCTAGCAATTTTAATGGCAAAGTTGTAACTTGACAAACCCTTTGGGTTTGACCCTTAGGGTTTAACCCTAAGGTTCTAAAAAAATTAATTTTCTAGGCTTTTTATTTAGGGTTTAAAAATGTAAATATTTTAGTTTCTAAAATGGACAATTAGAGTTTCTTAATTAATATAGGGTATCTAATTACATTATACATGAACATTAGGGTTTAAATTCCACTAATTAACATTAAGCTTTATCATTAAGCGAATAGGGTTCTTAATTTAGTAATTAGGGTTTATAAATATTAATTAGGGTTTTTCAAAAATTAGGATTTCCCTAATTAAGGTAAATATCTATAATTCTGATCGTTAATCACATTATCACTATTACATAACAATCTTGTACTCTAATTTGAGTTTCAAATTAGGGTTTAGCATAGTAGTACAAGATTTTTCTACTGTCACACTATAATTGACCAATTATCAGTCTACACACATAGAATACACATTTATAGCACTGAAATATAATTAATATTATATTATAATTCTCTTTTATTATTGTCGACGTCGGGATTTTTTAGTGTCCCTTTTCGTTACTTATTCTTTGGTGTTCTCATGTTAATATGAGATTTATTTGAAAAAACAAGTAAAAAAGGTCCGACATGTATAATGTCAACGATTTGACTTTAAGAGTCGCCAGTTGGTGTATTTAATTGGTTGCACTAACGCGAATAATAGAAAAGGTTTGCACATTGACCCGATTGATTTGACATCGCTAAACGGGTCTGTGAAACCGAGATTCATTTTGGGTCCAGGGGGCTTGATTATGCGGAGAGAAGGTGTTAGGCACCCCAGACATCCCAGTTGTTACTGCGACCGCCACTTTTCAAAGAAATTGTTATATGAATGTGTGTTGTGTGTGTGTGTGTGTGTGGATCAATGTGCAGTTATTTGAAAGTAGTGCGAGGCCTCGTTCGCACCTATATACACAAGGTTTGAATTTTTTGGAAAAATTCAGTTTTAACCAAGATATAGCAATGACGTTTTATAAAAGAGGCTTTTCAAACCCTGTGCTCAATAGGAATTGAGACCTTTTCATACTTCCATTTTATTATTAAATGTTTGGCTTGTTTGTTTTTATTTTCAAGATACGAAACATTCTCAAGAAAATAATATCTGTGATCTGCCGAAGCTCTCATATGGGCATGAATGACTATCCAAGGAAATTCAGACACTGTAAAATAATGTACATGCTGCTTACAGCTGGAAAATGTCCATCATGGGAACTAAATCTAGATTTAAAAGACTGAACCTGTGATCACATGATTCATAAAGCTCACATGATATCGTAATTTATATGGAAAGCGATGGCGAGTTATATATATATATATATATATATATATATATATATATATATATATATATATATATATATAAACATGATCAATCGCCAATAAGTAAACTCCATGTGGGACAAAATGTAAATAAAGTCGTAAAAAAGCGATCAATCATCATGTAAGTAAACTCCAGCGGAGACGGAATGTAAATAAAAGTCGTAAAAGGCTACGAAGTGAACTCCGAACTTTGATGAAATGTAAAAATATATATATATATATAAAGCAAAAAATGCACCGGATGTGAATCCGGAGCTCATCGGATATGTCCGACAACAATTATATATATGTATATATATATAAGCGATTAAACGCACTGGATGTAAATCCAAACTCATGAGATATGTCGATAACGGTTATATATATATATATATAAAAGCAATTAAACGCTCCGCATCAAGTCTAGGCTCAATCGAGGCATAAGTCGATAATGTTAGTCCGTGATATGAAATATATATATATATAAGTATATATATCTGACAAAAAAATGAAAATCACGATAGAAATCTGCAACGCTTTACAATCGACTCTCAATGTGTATAATAAAGGTGTGTCTAATATGAGAAGAAGGCTTTATAGAATATAAGAAGGCTTACAACGATTGGACTTGCCAAAGTAGACTTCTATGACTTTAAATGGATAAACACTCAGCTCCACGCCGGATAAAAGATAGCTATATGTGAGCTAACTAGTGTTTAAAAGTGAGGAAACACTCAAAAGATGTGTATGCAGAGTAAAATGGACAGGGCTTCCTCGCTTTTTTCCTCCCTCCTCTTCTCAAATGGCTGACCCCAAGGCTTGTATATATAGCGGATGGTCAGCAGTACACTGCGGTAGCTATAGTTGTACCTGCTTATTTGGTTGTGATGCATCCGAGCCTTGCGGGTCCCGTCGTCTTGTAGTACGTGCAATCATGCACTGTAATGTTTGCTCAAACTTGTAGAACTTCAATTCGAGCATCCGAACGAGGTATATCTGACCTTTTTTGGACTGCTTGTGTCGAGAGTTATGCAATGACATAGATTAGAGGTTGTACGAAGTCAGGAAGAGGGGTCTATGCCCATGGTCTTCAAGCTTCAAATTCTATCCAAAGTACTATCACACGTAATAGTCACTCGAGATTGTCAATCCTCGGTTCTTGTGGGACATTGTTGGATGTATGTATGTATGAAGTGTTGAGACGACGTGCCATTGTCGAAGGAACAAGATGATGTTTACTCCTCGTCGGGGTTATCGCCGATTTGAGTTGAAAGTAGACGTTGCTCAGGGTTACAGCTGAGATTGGACTACTTGTTGGTATGCCGCGATATCATTTTGTTGTGATGGTAAGATGACGTGGTGACTCCTCACCGGGGTTATCATTTGGTTTAAGCGGAAAGTAGACGTTGCTCAGGGTTACATTTGAGATTGGACACGCTTGTTTGTATGTCTCATTGTCATCGTGGGTGTTCTGTCGCCCCGCGTTGCTAACTCCGGTCCGAGGTGTGTGTGCCTCGACGGGATGTACGTGGTTGAAGGCGATTGCATATGTTTGAAACAAGCATTTTTGGGGTTATCGTCTGAATCGCAATGGCATCTCTTGGGGTTATCACCAAGGATGGGGTTCTACTACTCGATGTTGTCTCTCGGACCGGAACCGAGCCTCGCATGATGTTATTGTTAGAGATAGAATCGTCCTCTCCGGTGTTATCACGATCTTTTGATCTGCGCATACCTGGGGGTTATCTAGAGATCGGAAATGACATTCTGGTGTGTGTTAGGGTTTGAGATGATGTTCTGGTTTGTGTTAGGGTTGGAGTGAACTTCCGGTAGTATCCGGAATGGATGTAAGTTATCTTCGTGGTTATCTCCAAAAGACGAATCGCCTCCTGCTGATGTTAGTAATAGGAATGCAGAAAATTTTGAGTGTCTACAGATGCCCCTCTTTATCATATTCATGCAATGCAAGGAATAGATAGGATAAAGAATACTAGACACTTGAATTACAAGTAATATAAACATGATGCTATATGCAGCAACATGATGCAAATGCATGTAGAATGCATGAATGATTGTCAGGTAATCCTGTTGGGATGACAATCAGTGATGGCTTGGACATGCGATCCAAGTTTCCAAGGATGTTGACGTTGGGGCTATCACCAAAGTCCTGAATCCTAGACACTGGCTTATATTCCATAGAGGTACCTCTTGTGTGTAAGAGATCTGTGGGGATAAAGCTTTGTCTGTTTGAGGATGTATATAACATATTCCCTCATTATGTCGCAGTTACTGCCAACAGTTTGTTGTTATCAGGGTTGCATGATCTTCGCTGATGTGTGTATCACCGGATAGATCCCTGCTGGGTGTATTGTCAAGGCTGCTTGACCTTCATTGATGTATGTGTCAATGGTAGCATTGCGTTGTAACCCCCGCCAGGACACGTGGATAAGCTACTTCGATGGGTTTACTTACCATCGGCTGACATGACGTCAAGGCTGTTTGACCTTCATTGATGTGTGTATCAATGGTTGCATTGTGTTGTAACCCCCGTCAGGGATACGTAGATGTTTGAAGGATGTACGTTGTGACCCCCGCCGGGGATACGTAGATGTTGATAACTTCGGCATTGTAACCCCCGCTGGGGAGGTTTGATATATCGTTGTTTTGCGTTGTAACCCCCACCGGGGAGGTTTAGGGTTGTTACCCTGCAAATGAGGGCATAAGACCTTTGTGGGGTATTGTCGAGCATGATTTATGAAAGCTGAGCTCATTGGTATAGTATACCCTGCATTCAGGCGAATACCTTTGAGACGACGGGAGTTTAACTCTGACCGACGAGAAACCAGGATTTCAGGCTATTCCGTTCAATCGCATAGCACTTTTATTCCTGATTTGGTCTTTTCAGCTTGTGAGACCTCCTTTGAAACTCTAACTGGAGCGAGCTGGAGGTGTGGGGTCCATGGAGAAGTGTCGCAGGTGTACCTGCATGAGCCGTAGGTTAGCCTGCGGCCAACCGTGCCTATGTATAGGCGGTTGGTTGCTTTCATAAGTCATTTTCAAGTTCTTGTGAGAAAGGAAATCGAGAGCTCTTCTTTAGATCTCATTGAAGTTTGAGGCAACTTCTCGTATATTCTACCACCGTACAAGCGTTCTTCATCATCCTAGTAACACATGCATGTATTTTTCCAATTTGCATCATTGGAAAATGACTTATCGCATGAAATGCATTTAGACACATAGTAGTGAATATGCATGATGATATGACTTGATAAAAATATTCAACATAGTAAATGTTAGTATTAAACCATCTTTGAACATATTGATGTGAAAAAAAATTGACTTTTGAAAGTCGATTTGGCACCCTTTTCTTGTCATTTCTTATCTATCGAGGACAAATGAGTAAAGGCATAAAGTAAAATAATCCTGGTAATTAGACTACACTTACGAATTTTTACTGTGATGTGATTAATACATACAGGATGTATATGACTATGTATAGGTGTGCTACTGAATGGCCACCTAGTCATGCCTATGTTCATGTGGATAGTCCCATTTACAAAGGGGCTATGGCTAAATTTTCTCAAAATATAGGTATTGGGTAGTCATGCATTTTTAACTCTACTGTAGATGTATGTTAAAACAATGCATGCATGCATGTAATCATAGAATGCATTTTGAAAAGACTCCAGGTAAGAAATTACCACACCCTTTCTGAGGTGATTTGGAGACATGTTGTCCAGATATCATGGATCCGGATCAACCGAGTAGTTCCCGCAGGACCGCTTCTGGTGTAGGGAGGAGTGCTTTTGAAGAGCCTCAGCACCGTTCTGTTAGACAGCCTCGTTGTTTGGTGGAGGCGGTGATACGTCCTATTCGGGTTGAAGTGCCGAATGTCGAGGATGAGGAGGAAGATGCACCGATCGAGGTTCATGCTCCTGATGTATGTGTTCCCCGTAGGGAATTGCCAGGTATTCAAGTGGCGAACCCATATCTTCTGGGTGATTTGAGTAGGCATCCTTCAGTATACCTGCACGCAAATGAGGTATGAAGTTAGATCTTTAATCTTCCTTATTTCCTATTGATGAGGAGTCAAGGAGTCTAATGTTGATCTGCATTTGATGTAGGTTCCGGCTTCACACGACCTCGAGGAACTAGTTTAGCATCCACTCTATGTATCGTGCCTTGCATGATGACTGACACTGAGCGATCATCCATGGGTGCGGGATTCGGGAGGTTCTTCTCCATTCTACCCACCGTTGTCCACAGGGGTTACCTCGGGGCATTATCTGGACGATGGTTTTGCGGACTCAGTCCTCCATTTCTTTGGGCTGCGAGGTGATGATGGCCTTAGATGGATTGGCGGTTTACACTCCATCCTTCAGTTTTGGTCGGATCATGAGGTTGGCGATTATGGATCATGGATGGATCATGGAGAGGTAAGGATATTATTTTTTAAATAGTATTATTTCTTCGATATCATTATCTTTAGAAATATTAGTTGGAACTTTTTATCAAATTTGGAACTTTTCGCTTGAGTTCTTATTCATGAGTTCTTATTCACGATTCTTATTCTGAGGATTCTTATTCACAGTCTTATTAAATGGAGAAGTGAAAATGTTTTTTTTGTGAATTTACATCTTTGGTGTAGATTCTTGTTATTCCGTGTCTTATTTATTAGTATCGCAACCTTTATTCACGATATCACGGCCCTTGTCCTTAGAAAAATAAATTTCTTCTTTTCGTCCAAAATATCTAATACGGATCTTGGCTTTGATTGTATCCATTATTTTAAATCATTCTTGAATTTTACACCTTGTAATTTATTTTGGTGTTGTTAGACGTGGCCTATTAGTGCAAAATGAATGAATACGAAGAATATCTTTGTTTTATGTCTGAGGTGAATAGATGCGAAGAGATATCTTCCCAACCTTTAGTCTTGAAGATGAAACGGTGTTTAAATGAGCCTTAATGACGATTGAGCATGGCGGATATCACCCCTATTAAATGCGTTCGGATCCTTGTTGGTAGTTCGTGATATCACCCCTATTGAGCTTCTGCCTCAAGCTGGAAATCGCATGGATACGGTGGAAATGCGTGAGCGTACCCTCGATTTGAGCCGTCATATCCTGAGCATGAGCGATATAGATACTATATTGTTCTTGAGTGAGCCGATGATGTGAGAGTCGGGGATCGCATTCTCCAGTGATTGTTCACGATGATCATTAGGAAACGCTATCATAGCATAGCAGATAATTCCTCTACGGTGTCCTTCGCTTTTGATCGAGCATGCAACCACTTGAGATTAGGTGTGGGAAGTAAGGAGACACATTACTATGAATTTAATTCTGGGTTTTCCTACACGGTTTCTCAAGGCATCAATCTTATTTGGGTCATTGTTGATAGATTAACGAGTCCTACGTCCTCATTGCACCATATCCATAGTTTGGGATGGTCGATTCACTTCATGATCGGAGCCAAATGACCGACCTGCGTACCACAAGCGGTGGGTATATGTTAGTTCATAGAATGATCGCGAAGGGGGGTTCACTATCTATCTCTTCACGTGGATGGCATCTCTTGCTCAATAATTTTCCACGATGAATTCAGTCGATAATTCTTTGCCCTTTATTATTGCCCATTATCGACTAATTCATATTATCGAGTCTAGATGATACGGGGTTCCTGATGAGATTGAAGCCCCTCTACCCATTCATATGACAAGGAAATATATATTATTTTATATGAATATAAATGATGGATTTATTTATGTGGTTGTATTAATGAAGGAATTAATGTTGAGAGTGTTTTCTTATCGTACATAAGTTGATATATATCCACAAATTTTGAGCCGTTATTAATGCCCAACGCTCTAAATTGAGTCGTGGGGAATGCGTATTTCAAATCTTGGTAAGGTAGCGATTTTATGGTCGATGCCTTTTCATTGATCTTAGAGCCTTTCCTTAGGTTAAGGGATATCATTATCTTGAAATATTATGGTTGGGGCTTTTTTATCAAATTTGGATTTATTCACGAGGTTATAGAGAGTGGAATTTCTCTGTCTTTTTCCTATTTATAGGTAAACAAGAAATGGCAGATTCGTTCTTTAAAAATATTTTTTTCGGGTCTTAAATGATGATATTAATGAATATCTTTTGTTGATCTTTGGCACCGAGTGCAAAGATGAGAGGCTGATGCTGAAACTTGTTGTATTGGATTCTACCCATTTCTCTTGGTGAGTGTTTCTCTTGTCTTTTCTTATTTATAGGTTAAGAGTGTTGGTAATTGACGAGAGATGTTTGCCTTTGTGTTGGCGTTTTTGGGCTATGAGAGGCTTCCTTGTTCACATCCTGTGAGAATGTTAGGTTTAAACACATATCCACGAGACGGAGATGGCATTATTCCATCTGGGTGGAGGATTCTTTGAGGGTTTCCTCATTGTCGCTTCTGATTGGAGTTGTTGGTGGAAATATCATTATATGGATTCCCTACTACGGGAGCATTTGAGAGTTGGTTTTGAGGATGGGTACCCGACTGGAGTAGAGTACGCCATTTCTACCCGCATGATTCCTCTCTTCACAGATGGAGGATGGGAGCTCTATTTAGGAGAGCGTGCTATCAGGAGCACTACAGGAGAGATTCATATGCCGATCTTGCCTCCTGCCAGGCGTTATTGTCCTGTTTTGCAGTCACCCATCATTGACGTCCCATTGATGGGGATTGACAGTTTTACATTGTCAGATGGCCCCTGTCCTCAGGAGATGTTCCAGTATTGGTGGATCCCTCGTACCATTGGAGCTCAGACCCGCACCACACAGTTTATGGGGGATATGGTTCCAGGATCCGTGATGATGAAAGATTGGCTAGCCTGTGTCAGAGATCCGACTCATGTGACACAGATTGACATATTAACTCGGCAGCTGGACCGGTCACATCTTTTTATTCAGCATTTGGGCAGAGATCCTGCAGAGGTAAATACTTTTGATCCTTCCAACTCTAGCGCTGGTCCCTCAGGTGACCCATATGGTTTTTTTAGTAGATCCTCCCTTGTGATCTACTGACATCCACAGCAGATAGAGATCCAGTGACTCAGGAGGAGTTACATCAGGTGAACAGGATCGATGATGTAGACATCGACACTCTTGACTTTTTCTGATATATTTCTCGCTATCTCTTTTGATAGGCCTCTATTAGTTGCTGGGTAGCTTCGCCCCATTCTCGCTATATCTTTTGATAGGCCTTTGTTGTATGTTAGGTATCTTCGCCCCATTTCCCTGTATTTTAGTTGTACAGAGATGTATTAGATGATGATATACTTATGAATGTATGTACAGTTTTCCATTCCCTATATCATATTGCCATCTATTGTATCATGCATATTATTATGTTATGCATATGTATGTCCAGAGATATTCAGCATTGACCCTTGGATGGTCTTATGACACGGCCCACACAGATATCTTCTTTGACAGTTAGTCGTATTGATCGTACCCCACCATTTGTGGTGGTAGCTGGTATGCGCTCATGGTATGATAGTATATCACCATCAAATATGGTGATCGTAGATGATTCGCTATAGCATACTATAACCATGTTGATGTTTCAGGTTCCAAAAAGATTTGTAAAGGGCATGCTAGAGCACTGGGTATCGGAGAGGCAGGTTTTCCGATTTGGGACCCAGGAGTTGATTCCTACTTTGGAGGAGTACGCACGGTTGATGATGATGCCACTGGATAGACCTTGCATGCTTATGGCTATTGGAGACATGAGCAGACAGTTCATGACCCTCACCGGATTGAGACGTAGAGTAGTCCAGGACGAGATTACATCCGGCCACGTGATATCCCAGTGTTTCCTATTTGACAAGTTTGGCTCGAGGGACGACTATGCACGGCATTCGGGATTTCACCACATCGAGAGGGCGATTGGCGTTGGCGAGAGTAGATGTCTTGTTTATCGTATTATCATACGTCTTCATGCCTTGATACATGGATGAGTTGGATATCGGCGTCATTATGGTAGTAGGAGAGCTCTCGGGGAGGGTCATACCATTATCAGATGATTGATTATCGCAGAGACACCGAGGTCGACTACATATCGCTTGCCCTTATCCGGCAGGAGTGTTTACAAGTAGCTTGGTCATGCTGTATGTGTGGTTTATGTCACACTTGAGACCGATTGGCACATTTAGACGGCAGGGGTTTTGTTTCACCCAGGAGATAGCCATGTCATACTTCTTTCAGCTTGCAGAGTGCACAGATGTTGAATTGTGGTCAGCTTTCCTGGCAGGGATTAGGGATCCGTTTGCTATATTTCCATGTTCAGGGCTTAGTTCACCCTACAGCTTCATTACTCATGCTCCGGCCATGGATTATCTCCCTCTGGCTGGATTGAGGGGCATGATCACTTACCACCCATTGGCCGTGATGTGTCAGTTTGACCAGTTTCAGGATTTGGGACAGTGGGTCAGCGCTTCGCTTCACACCGTTTATCAGCGGAGGACAGATCCAAGTTATATGCCTGTTAGGATTAGCGAGAGTGGTGAAGTTTCTGTCGATCGTCTGAGGTTGTTTCGCAGAGTATTCCGCATGGATGGAGACAGAGCGCATTGGTTGCGGCGGTATCCTTCCATGCGGGAGATTGATTCGACGATGAGGAGCTATAGAGGAGGCCGTTATTCCCATCGATGATTTGGATCTTTGAAACGCCAACATTTGTGATGGATTCTCCACCCCGAAAGTGCATCACTATTACTCGATTATTCGGCCTGACATTTGGAGCAGAGCTTACATTTGATGACCTATGATAGAGATCGGGCCAGGGCCACGATGTTGACAGCTCTTGATGAGAGAGATGCCGCTCTATTAGAGAGGGATGAGGCTAGATCAGCTAGGGATGCATTGATTGCAGAGCGGGATGTCGCATTATCTGCTAGGGATGTGGCCATTGCAGATAGAACTTCAGTTTGATCCCAGATGATTGTCAGTCTTGCCAACATGAGTGCTTACATTGATGAACATTATGCCACCATGCAGTTAGCCTCTGATCTGCTAGCTCGTGTAGATACCCTTGGGCAGAAGCTTGCAGTGCTACCTCCGTTATTAGAGAGGGATGTTATGTTAGATCTGATAGTCCACATGTATACAGATCTGTAGATAGCTTTGTATTTTCCCCGCAAGACTAGCTTAGCCATTTTGTCATGTACACAGGCACGGATGTATATATCAACCAGATTATATATGGCATGGAAATATATTTTGATTCACTTCCCTTTTTAGTTATGCCTTGATACTTGCTTGATATTTGCCACTGTTTCTCGAGGGCCTTGTGATCTTGATGCATTCGAACTTATCCTTGATAGATGGACATTGAGACGTCGCAAGATCTCTCAGAACGGATCACTGATTTCTATAAATCTCTACCATCTTTGGTGTCTTGGGATTTGGTATCTGAATGGAAAAGTGGAGAGGAGGGTGGTTTCTTCCTCTCGAGATCGACCGCTTTCCACGGATGGTCGCCAATACTTCTATTTGTGAGAAGCCTAGTTAATTCCATCTCTTATGGGTTGGTATTGCTTTTCGAGGCACGATCGCGAGACTTAGATGGTCATAGAAATTCTATTTGTGAGAAGAGGATGGGTAATTCCATCCCTTTGATCCAGAAACCAGATGAAATGGGGCAAATTGAAGGTAGATCGATCACAGTGTGACAAGTATGTTGTTACGGGTAGGGGTTAGGCGCACCATGAATGGGCGCCTACGTACTCTATTGAAGAGGAGATCAAGTCTGCGTAGTTCGAACCTGGTGTAAGAGGTTCAATGTTGAATGCGGAAGGCGGATGGGTGTAGAAGTATTTTTGTTATTTTTTGTTGTTTTGTAGAAAAAGGGCAGAAATGTTTTTTGTTTTTTTTCTTAATTGCGACCGGGCCATATAGAATATGGTTGCCTACGTACCCCCGGGTATCAAGGAGATCAGGTCGACGTAGTTCGCCCCTCGGGACGAATCGCAGCTGAAGAGAAACGTGAATCCAATGTGCAGGCTACACTGCGGGGAGAAGAAAGTTTAATCCCATAATGGGGATAAACTGCAAGTGTGTAAAAAGTTTGATCCCGTCCTCAGGACAAACTGCAGGCGTAGAAAAGTTTAATCCCATCTTCAGGATAAACTGCAAGTGTGAGAGGTTCAATCCCGTCTTCATGATAACCGAAATTGTGAAAGGTTTAAAATGAAGTGATACTAGGTTGCTGGCTTGAAGTGTATGTTTCCCTGAGGGGCAGAAGAGTATTCAAAAAGGAAAGGGTTCATAACTTAGGAATAGTGGTGATTTGATGATCAAAACCGGGATGTTTGTTTGATGGTAACTTCGTATAGTAGATTTCACGGTGTCCGAGTTGATAAGTCGTGGAAATTCATCGCCATCCATTTCACCGCAACTGAGAGCACCTCTTGTCATTACTTCCTTGACAACAAATGGGCCCTCCCAGTTAGGAGCGAATTTTCCCTTAGATTGATCTTGGTTGTCAATGATCTTCTTCAAAACCAAGTAATGTTTTTCGAACAAAATAGGTATACAACACCCATTTCGAGTCGCCAAATACATGGTATGTACGAAAAGCAAACTACAACTTCAATAATACAATTGTCGTGCAAAAAATACGACAACACATACTATGAGTTTAAATACAAATATTGTCTTCTAGACAATATCAACACTCAAATAAGTCCTCATTACAATTATTCATACACTATTTTCTGTAAATAGTGAGGATCGCTAAAACATCTTTCTAGAACCATCACTCCATACCCCGACTAGATCCTCGCTATGTTCTCACCTCCCGAGAAGAAAATGGAAACAAAAGGAAAAGGGTGAGCTCAACTAGCCAAAAAAAGAATATTATGACTAAGATAATATACAACAAATTATCATTAGTCTTCAACAGGAAAAATCTGATAGAATATAATGACAACAAGTTTTAGATCAATATTCTGCGGCAATGGAAACAACAATCCATTAGAAGAGAGTCAAGAGAGAATGAATTCTACTATCTTCTAAGATTTAAAAGTTCATCATCAATATTTTATCCCTGTAATAACAATCAATATACATCTTTAATCAAATATTCATCTTTGCACTACAGGCCAAAGATATTCATTTATATCACCAGTTGGTCATGTTCATCTCAACACCTGTTCATCTTTGCACTACGGGCCAAAGATATTCATCAGTTAATCATTCATCTTTGCACTACAGGCCAAAGATATTCAGTAATATCATCATTTAAGACTGAGGATGATGAAAAATATTTTAAAGAAAACGAATCAAGTGAGACAGAAGGACAAATATTAGGGATTCGTATAACAGTTTATCCAAGATCAATAATACTTCATAATAACCAATTGTGAGCAGAGAATTCAAAAATAACGATCAAAACATGGATACAATCAAAAGATAGTAGCCAAAATAGACATCTTGGACAAAAAAAAGGAAAATTTTCATTTTTTGGTGAATAGTGTCGATTCGTGAATAATGTGATACGTGATACGTGAATAAGGTCAGATATACGTGAATAGTAACCCCGACACAAAAAGTTCCAAATTTGATTAAAAAGTTCACCAATATTTCAAAGATAATGATATTGAAGAAAATAATATCATTTAAGAAGAAAATAACATCCCTTACCTCAAAATAACAGTTACTTCCGATCGGAATATCGGATATAAAGTCAAGAAAACTCAGACCAACAACAACTCTCAAAGTATCAAAATACTCACAAAAATACGCTCGATAATCTAGAGAGAAAGAAAACTTATTTCGGTGTGATTTTCAATTCTAACTAAAGCGTCTATTTATAGGAAAATGCTAGAAGCATGATAGGAGACTAAAATAATAAAATATTATTATTTTTTTTTTTTTCTACATGCACACCTTTCAAAAAACAATTTCAAGCATGCCAAATCTAAAAAATTTCAAAGCAGCCCACATGTATTCAACACCAACCAAAAGTGGGTCCCACCCATAAATTAATAAAAATTATTTTTTATTTTTGAAACTTCAATAATTCATAGAAAATAGCCCTTTTATCAGAAAAATACGAATTTTATGTCCATTCCACTTGAAAAATGAATTCTCTACAACTTTGTAGTAAGAAAGTTTTTCCAAATTCCCAAATGAAAATATCCCGAAATCCACAAACGGATGATTTTTAATACCTCCAATCCGACAAAATAATGATAAAACACCGGCATTAATTCCTTCATTTATAACCACATAAATAAATCCATCCATTTATATCCACATCAAATAAATATTTCCTTATCATATAAATCAATAATTAATTATTCACAAATAATATTACAGAATCACAATTATGACAACTGAGCATAGTTTCAAGAAAGAGGGGCTTTCAATAAGGATTTCTCCTCTTGGCAGCCGCAATTAGGTGACCAAACCTCTCCTTGACAGAACTTTCTAGACATTGCCAATAATGCTATCTAATAATATTATTCAAATAATATGAATTATTGATCTGATAATGGAAAATATTGTGCAGTGACAATTATTGAAACAACAATAATATAAACTATCAACGCAAACAATTATTGAATCAATAAAATAAAATATTAAGCAAGAATTACTCTGTAACAATTATTGAGTAGTGCCTTCTTACGTACGAATCAATAATTCAACAATATGCAATCAATAATGTGCTATCATGCAACCACGCCAGACATCATATTTTAACCACGTGTATTCCAACAAGTGTTAAGCGGTAACAATTATGCCGTTATTTATAAAAACTCATACTTTGTCATTTTTCTTCATCCAACCATTTTTTCCATTATGGGCCCCAAAAATGGTTTGCGTGCATTTAATATTCCCCACAAAAAGAATATTCCACGACCAAACGAATATTTCTATAAAAATGAATATTTTATAACCACTTGCTTATTTTGTAAAATTTGCACATTTCACCCATAACCAAAGCATTATATCAAATTAACACCTTATTAATTTAGAATAATGAATAGAGAAAATTCAATTTTATTTATAATAAGTTGGGGTCTTACAACCTCCCCTCCTTATAAAATTTCGTCCTCGAAATTGACGTACGTACCTGGTGTTTCAAAAAGGTGAGGCTACATCGCTTTCATTTCCGATTCTAACTCCCAGGTCATTTCCTCAATAGCATGGTTCCTCCACAAAACCTTAACTTGTGGTATAACCTTGGTGCGTAGGACATGCTCTTTCCTATCCAAGATCTTAACAGGTACCTCCTCGTATGTTAAATCTTCGGCTATCTCGTCTGGTTCTAACTCAATAATGTGGTTCGGGTCTTTCACATATTTACGAAGCATAGATATATGAAAAACATTATGAACACGAGACATGCTTGGAGGTAATGCGAGTCTATAGGCCACATTTCCTATTCGGTCAAGAATCTCAAATGGACCAACAAATCTTGGATTGAGCTTTCCTCTCTTTCCAAATCTTGTAACTCCCTTCCATGGAGCAACACGTAATAATACATGATCCCCAATATTAAATTCCACGTCCTTTCGATGAAGATCAACATAACTCTTTTGTCGATCTTGTGAGGTTTGAATACGTTGTCGAATCATTTGGATCTTTTTTGTAGTCATGCGCGTTTAATTCGGGTCCCAACAACGTTGTTTCACCCACCTCGTCCCAAAGATACTCGGAGAACGACACTTTCGTCCATACAACGCCTCAAATGGAGCCATGCCTATACTTGCTTGATAACTGTTGTTGTAGGAGAATTCCACCAATGGCAAGTACTTATCCCAACTTCCTTTGAAATCTAGGACACAGAGTCTTAATAGATCTTCAAGGGTTTGAATAGTCCTTTCGATTGCCCGTCCGTTTGAGGATGGTATGCCGAACTGAATCATAAATCCGTGCCCATAGCTTTCTGCAAGCTAACCCAAAATCGTGAAGTGAATCTTGGGTCACGATCCAAAACTATGGATACTGGCATGCCATGCAATCTCACAATCTCATTCACGTACATACGAGCAAGACGTTCAAGGAATAAGTCTCGTGTATAGGCAAGAAATGAGCAGACTTGGTTAATCTATCAACAATAACCCAAATCGCATCAATACCTTGAGAAACTTTGGGGAGACCTATAATGAAATCCATGGTAATGTGTTCCCACTTCCATTTCAGAATCTCAAGTGGTTGCAATGGACCCTTTGGCACTTGATGCTCCGCCATTACACGTTGACAGGTTAAACATCTCGAGATAAATTCTGCGATCTCTCTCTTCATATTGTTCCACCAAAATGTGTGTCGAATATCATGATACATTTTGGTACTCCCAGGATGGATTGTAAATGGTGTGTTGTGTGCCTCCATCATGATTCTATGCTTCAAGTTAGAATCGTTAGGAACGCAAAGTCTAGAGTTGAATCGAAGTATTCCTTCTTCATCGATTCTTGCTTCCGGAATAGCACCTTCTTGCACTTTCTTCTTCATACGCATCAGCCCCAGGTCCGTAGCTTGAGCAGCTTTAACTTTATCGATTAAAGATGGTTCTACTTGTATATTTGCCATCATCATGTGGGTCCCTAGAGTCTTTAATTCTACCTCCATCCTTTGCAAGTCATACAAAATGGGCCTTTGTGTTGACAATATCGCACTCGTACTTCGCATATGATCTTCTACTCAAAATCACTACTACGTTCGCTTTTCCAGGATGATATTGAATAGCAATGATCGTAATCTTTCAATAATCAAGCTCAAGCCAACGCGTCGTTTGTCGCATGTTGAGTTCTTTTGGGTGAAGAAATATTTGAGGCTTTTATGATCCGTATAAATCTCCACTTTCTCCCCATACAAGTAGTGTCCCAAATTTTCAACGCGAATACGACTGCTGCCAACTCCAGATCATGAGTAGGATAATTCCTCTCATATTCTTTGAGTTGTCGTGAGAGCATATAGGCTATGACTTTCCCATGTTGCATGAGAACACATCCTAACCCTTTGCCTGAAGCATCGCTGTATATAACAAATCCATCCGAACCAGATGGTATTGCCAGAACAGGTGCCGAAATGAGTCTCCTCTTGAGCTCTTGGAAACTCTTCTCACATTCCTCGCTCCATATGAATTTTGTATCTTTCCGAGTCAGCTGAGTTAACGGAGTAGCGATTCGAGAAAATCCTTCCACGAATCTCCGATAATAACCAGCTAAGCCCGAAAAAGTCACAGACTTTGGTCACCGACTTTGGTTGCTCTAACTTTGTATTGCTTCAATCTTCAGGGTCAACAGATACTCCATGTTTTGACACCACGTGCCAAGGAATGCTACTTCTCAAGCCGTAACTCACATTTCTTCAACTTGGCATAAAGCTTGTTTTTTCACGAAGCCTTTCAAGTATCACTTCAAATGGTGCTCATGATCTTCACGGCTTTTGGAATAGATGAGGATGTCATCAATAAAGACAACAACGAATCGATCCAAATATTCCTTGAATACACGGTTCATCATATCCATGAAAGAAAGCAGGAGCATTAGTCAATCCAAAAGACATGACTAAGAATTCATAATGCCCGCCTGCATCGAGTTCGAAGGCGTCTTTGGAATATCCTCTCGATTTTAATCTTCATTGATGATATCCGTAACGAAGATCGATCTTTGAAAAGAATTGTGCTCCTTATAATCGGTCAAACATGTCATCAATGCGAGGTAGCGGATACCTATTCTTGATGGTGACATGGTTCAAATTCTCAGTAGTCAATACAAAGTCGCATACTCCCGCTCTTTCTTCTTTACTTAATAAAACAGAGCACCCCAAGGAGATGTACTAGGACTAATGAAACCGATGTCTAATAACTCCTGTAGTTGGACTTTTAACTCCTCAAGTTCAATAGAGCCATTCGATATGGGGTTTTAGAAATGGGTTTGTACCCGGTTCAAGGTCAATAAAGAATTCAACATCACGTTCGGGGTAGACGGAAGAAGTTCTTTAGAAATACATCGTGAAATTCTCTAACAATGTAAATATTATCCAAATCGACTTTGTCTTTATTCAAATCCATAACATGGGCTAAGAAAGCTTGGCATCCGCTTTTTCAATAAACGAATAGCTTTGTGGCTTGATATGACAAATGATTGATTTTAGTGGTTTAGTTGTTTGAATTCATATAATGACAGTTGGTTAGAATATGAAAACTAACAACCTTACGAAAATAATCAATTTTGGCATGATGAGTGGTTAACCAATCAATTCCTAAAATCACATCAAAAGCAAGTATCTTTAAAGAGATAAGATCAATGTGTAATGTGATAGTGCCAACTTGGATTAAGCAAGATTTATAAACTGTAGATGTAACGAAGGTTTCACCCAACGGAGTTTCAACAGATAAGTTAAAATCCAATTTCTCCGGAGTCAAGTTTAAACGTTGAGCACAAGCAGGAGAGATAAAAGAATGGGTAGAACCAGTATCTAGTAAGGTATAAACTTCGCAAGAATTCAAGATTAGCTTACCCGTGATCACCTCGTTCGGGTTCCTCACGTTTTGGCCAGTCACGACAAACGCTCTTCCAGGAACCGTTGATTTTGACTTATCCGGGACAACTTTTGGAGTCAACCATCCCCCTTGAACTTGGTTTTGCTACTAGAAAACACTCTCGAGCTATATGACCCTCCTTTCCACAATTATAACATACCTTGGATTGTTGTGGGCGGTTTAATGATATGTCCCTCTTTCCGCATTTGTAACATCTACGACCGGTGGTCGTTCTCCTCCCCTAGCAACAGTTGATGCTGGTGTTGCTGTTGATGTCTTCCCGTCATTGTTGAATCTCCTCTTTTTGAAATTTCCACTAGACTCACCTCTTCTATTATCATGGCCACGATTACCACCCGAGAGTGGTTACGCGCTTTGTCCGTATTTTTCCTCCTCATTTGGTTATCATCGCTCGATGATCGACTATTGTCACTAGTATGACCCTGGTTGTGATCCCTCGGTTGAGTATACTCATTATCTCGCTCTAATAATTGAGCCCCTATTGAAAACATCTGAATACAGAGAAAATTTATGAGAGATAAGGTATTGACGAATCTCGGGTTTTAGACCTCTCGTAAACATCCGCGTCATACGTTCCTCATTCTCTACCAAATGAGGTGCAAACTCGATAACTCGCTGAACTTTGCCTCATCATCGAGACAAATCATGTTGTTCTCGCTTCAGTCTAATAAACTCTACCTCCTTCATATATATGAATACTTTCGTGAAAGTACTTGTCATTGAACAATTTTTGAAATCTTTCCCAAGACATGATAAGTGCGGTTGGTTGAGTACGCTTCACGATTCCCCACCAAGAATCGCCTCACCACCACGGAACATAAAGGTGGCGAATGGAACCTTCGTTTCTCTCCGCATCCCAAGACATCGAATATCTTGGTAATTTGCTTGACCCATGTTTCCGCCTTAATCGGATCGGGCTTTCCCGTAAACTGGTGGTCCCAACTCCTTGAATCGCGCTTGGTTTGTGATAGATCGCAGCGCATTGCCATCACTTCCACCGTATTTTGTACACGAGTCTCCTCATTCGATTTTGCATGAACCGCAAAAAGCTCCTAAACATTCCATCATTCATCGTTTGCTTCAGTAGTGTGTTGTTTACGGAGGAATATTGTCTTCTTGTTGCACGTTCTCCTGGTTTGTGACTAAAGGTTGTTCCACAGCCTCATACACTCCATGTTAACGTTCAGCAGCCCATTCTTAAAATCGCCATAAAACAAGGGTTAATTAAACAAATTAATATATCACATAATATCCCTATATTATGACTAACTAACAAATAAGCTTAGATAAGACACACTAGCGAAGGATTTACTCATCTCTCCCCTCCTAGTTCTAGTCTCACATCTCAGCTAGGGATCATATCCCTAAGCTTTGATACCAACTATGACGCCCCCAAAATAGGTATACAACACCCATTCTGAGTCGCCAAATACATGGTACAGAAAGCAAACTACAACTTCAATAATACAATTGTCGTGCAAAATACGACAACACATACTATGAGTTTAAATACAAATATTGTCTTCTAGACAATATCCACACTCAAATAAGTCCTCATTATAATTATTCATACACTATTTTAAAGAAATAGTGAGGACTGCTAAAACATCTTTCTAGAACCATCACTCCATACCCCGACTAGATCCTGCTATGTTCTCACCTCCTGAGAAGAAAAATGGAACAAAAAGGAAAAGGGTGAGCTCAACTAGCCCAGTAAAGAATATTATGACTAAGATAATATACAACAAATTATCATTAGTCTTCAACAGGGAAAAATCAGATAGAATATAATAGACAACAAGTTTTAGATCAAACACACAACGGAAACAACAATCCATTAGAAGAGTCATGTAGAGAATGAATTCTACTATCTTCTAAGATTTAAGAGTCTATCATCAATATTTTATCCTCGTAACAACAATCAATATACATCTTTAATCAAATATTCATCTTTGCACTACAGCCAAAGATATTCATTTCATATCACCGGTTGGTCATGTTCATCTCAACACTGCTCATCTTTGCACTACGGCCAAAGATATTCATCGATTAATCATTCATCTTTGCATTATGTGCCAAAGATATTCAAGAATATCATCATTTAAGACCGAGGATGATGAAAAATATTTTAAAGAAAACGAATCCGATGAGAGACGAAGGACAAATATTAGGATTCAGATAACAGTTTATCCAAGATCAATAATACTTCATAATAACCAATTGTGAAGCGTAATTTCAAAAATAACGATCAAAACATGGATACAATCAAAGATAGTAACCAAAATAGACATCTTGACAAAAAGAAAAATTTTCATTTTTTGGTGAATAAGTGTCGTATTCGTGAATGAATAGTGTCAGATACGTGAATAGTGTCGATACGTGAATAGTAACCCCACACAAAAAGTTCCAAATTTGATTAAAAAGTTCACCAATATTTTAAGATAATGATATTGAAGAAAATAATATCATTTAAGAAGAAAATAACATCCCTTACCTCAAAATAACTGGTACTTCCGATCGGAATATCTGATAGAAAGTTGAAGGAAACTTGAATTTAAACAACAACTCTCAAAGTATCAAAATACTCACAAAAATACGCCGATATAATAGAGAGAGAAGAAAACTTTTTTTCGTGTGATTTTCAATTCTAACCTAAGCGCTCTATTTATAGGAAAATGCTAGAGCATTATAGAGACTAAAATAATAATAATATATTATTATTTTAAACAAATTTCTACGCACACTTTGGAAAACAATTTCAAGCATGCCAATTTGAAAAAAAATCAAAGCAGCCCACATGTATTCAACACCAACCAAAAGTGGGTCCCACCCATAAATTAAAAAAAATTTATTTTATTTTGAAACTTCAACAATTCATAGAAAATAGCCCGTTTATCTGTAAAAAAATACAAATTTTATGTCCATTCTGCCTGAAATCGAATTCTCTACAACTTTGTAGAAGAAAGTTTTTCCAAATTCCAAACAAAAAATATCCGAAATCCACAAACGGATGATTTTTAATACCTCCATTCCGACAAAATACTGATAAAACACCTCAGCATTAATTCCTTCATTTATAACCACATAAATAAATCCATCATTTATATCCACATCAAATAAATATTTTTTATCATATAAATCAATAATTAATTATTCACAAATAATATTACGTAATCACAATTATGACAACCTGAGCTGCTCTCTGTGAAAGAGGGGCTTTCAATAAGGATTTCTCCTCATCGGGCGCCGCAATTAGGTGACCAAACCTCTCCTTAGATGTAACTTTCTAGACATTGCCAATAATGCTATCTAATAATATTATTCAAATAATATGAATTATTGATCCGATAAATGGAAATATCATGTGCAATGACAATTATTGAAACAACAATAATATAAAATATCAACGCAACAATTATTGAATCAATAAAATAAAATATTAAATAAAGAATTCATCGTAATAATTATTGAGTAAAGTGCTTCTTACGCATTGAATCAATAATTCATTAATAATAATGCAATAATACTGCCATACGTGCAAACCACGCGCCAGACATCGTATTTTAACCACTGTGTAATCCCAAAAGTGTTAACTGATAATAATTACGCCGTTATTTATAAAAAACTCATACTTTATCATTTTCCTTCATCCAACAATTTTTTCAAGTATGGGGCCCACAAATGGCTACGGCATGCATTTAATAGTACCATCGCATTTAATATTCCCGACAATACAATAAAGAATATTCCATTTCACCATAAAAAAGAATATTCCCTTATTAATTTAGAATAATGAATATTTTATAACCACTTGCTTATTTTCCTTGGAAAATTTGCACATTTCACCCATAACCAAAGCATTATATCAAATTAACACCTTATTAATTTAGAATAATGAATAGAGAAAATTCAATTTTATTTATAATAAGTTGGGGTCTTTGGATTGCTTGATTACCAATTCAAAATCCCCATAAACAATTAACCGCTTGATGCCCATTAAAGCGGCAAGTTTTTAGCCCAATCATGACCTTCATACTCAATTGTGTTGTTGGTGCCGATAAACCGCAATTTGATGGCAACGGGATACTGCTCCCCCATACCGGATATTAGAACTGCTCCAGCTCCAGAGCCTTCTGAATTAACAGCTCCATCAAAATACATTTTCCACATACGACATGTATCGTACTGATGTTGTAGCTGAATTATCATTATTCCTTCGTCAGGGAAGTATGTTTCTAAGGGTTTGTAATCCCCTACAGGTGTGGCGGCCAGCTGATCCGCAATTCTTTGACCTTTGACAGACTTTTGCGTCACATAGACGATGTCAAATTGTTGTAGGATCAACTGCCATCTGGACAGTTGACAATTCAGTATGGGCATACTGAACACATACTTGAGAGGATCCATTCGGGATATAAGATGGGTTGTGTGACCATGGAGGTAATGTTGTAACCTCATGGAAGCCCATGCTAAAGCACAACAAGTCTTCTCAATCAGAGTGTACTTGTGTTCACTGATGCTGAATCTTTTGATGAGGTAATAGATAGCTCGTTCTTAGCCTCTATTATCTTTCTGCCCCAGCATGCAGCCCATGGCATTGTCATTTATGGACAGGTACATGAACAGGGGAACATCATCCCTGCGAGGTACCAAAACAAGAGCATTAATCAGTTGCTCTTTAACGGTAAAGAAGGCTTTCTGACACTCATTGTTCCATTTCATGGAGGAGTTCTTCCTTAACAACTTGAAGATAGGCATACAGGTTGCTGTGAGTTAAGAAATGAATCTGCTAATGAAATTGATTCTTCCTAAAAATCCCCGTATTTTCTTCTCTATCTGAGGAATGGGCATTTCTTTGATGGCCTGGATTTTGGTAGGATCCAGTTCAATCCCTTTGTGGCTGACTAGGAAACCTAGCAACTTGCTCGACTAAACACCAAAAGCGACTGGGTGATTCAACTTCAAGTTTTACTTACGCAACTCGTTGAAAAGCTTTTTGAGATGGTCTAAATGGTCATCCTCCTTCCGGGATTTGACAATGATGTCATCCACGTATATCTCTATCTCCTTGTGCATTAAATCGTGGAAAAGAGCCATCATAGCTCACCGATAAGTTGCTTCGGCGTTAATGAGGCCGAATGATAACCGCCTCAGAGCAAAAGGTTTCCCAAGGTGTGATGAAAGCGTTTTCACGATCTTCCTCAAAGAACCATAATCTGATGGTACCCCCAAAGTAACCAAAGAAGGAGTACATGCCAGATTGAAAGCAAAGATTGTCAATAAAAATGTGGATAAAGGGCACGGAAAAGCTATCTTTAAGGCAAGCTATATTCAAATCCTGGTAATCCACACAAACTTGCACCTTTCCCCCTGGTTTAGTACATGTGAAAAATGTTAGATATCCACTGGATATGTAGTAGACATGATGATGATGCTAACTTGAAATTGTTTCACAATTTCTTCTTTAACCTTTAAACTCCACTCGGTGTTTAATAATCTTTGAGTTTTTTACTAACCGGCACGAATCCTTCTTTAATGGGAAGGCGATGAAGAACAATGTCAGTGGACAAATCCACCATGTCTTCATGAGACCATACAAACACATCCTGGAATTAGGTTAACAGTGCAACCATGTCATTCCATTGATTTGTGGTAAGGTCTAAACCAATTTGGATTAGCTTAGGGTTCTCTAAGGTTCTGAGATTGAAAGGAGTGGTTTGATCGAGATTGGGTTTGGGTTTGTATGCATGACCCATTCTTAATCTCTCCGAGGTGTCTCAATGTCCTCTTGGATGTCCATCAAGTCCGAGTCCAACTTTGCATCAAAGTTCTGACCCTTGTGGAGAGAAGGCATGTCATCGCAAGGACAGTACATCTAAATTCGTAGTCCTAAAACAAAAGATGCTTTCACTTAATATATGAAATTGTTCGATCATACAAAAGTGTTAGCATGTACTTGATAAAATAAGCGCTAGTCTTTGTAAAGGAAAGCAAGCAATTAAAGTTATCTATGAGGCGAGAGGATTTTCGCCCATTTTACCCTCGTCGACCAATGAATGGAGTGTCGCTCCAATTGTCGAGGGAAAAGTCCTGATGGACTACAGTGATGGAAGGATCGTCATTGTCTTCCTTCTTCCAAATAATAACCATGACATCTGGGCAATCATCGTCAGGGGTGTATCTGTTTATATGTTTATCATGAACAATGACGTGAATACCTACCATCATCAAGGCAAGGTTATGTTTACGTTTCAGTTCCTTTTCTTCCGCCCTCGGGATCGTGAATCAAGACCTCTTTTTTCTTTGATTGGCTTTGGTTTTGGAAACAAAGATAGCCACAACAAATTTGGAACCATTATTGGAGATTGCATCAACTCATGAGGTAAAGGTATAGAAAATCGCCGCTTATGTTGAAGCTTGAGGAACTCGCTTGTGCTTATGAGGATTCTCGTGGATCGAATCGCGCGAATAGCCTATTCCAAATTGTTCCAATTTCGACCGACATTTGGATAGGTGTCTAATGAATACCGCTTATCCTTACCAAGCCCTTGTCCAGATTGATGACCCAATAACATCATTTCTTGAGTGGCCGACATGACCTCGGTAGAAATCTTGGGTATGGGAAGTGGCACTCCAATAGAATGGTATTACGTGTTACTCACTTTCAAAGTATGGAAGCTGGCTGGTTCAACTTCTAAATTGAAGATGATAATTGGTAGAGTTCTTTGTTCAGGACAATCTTGTAAGACCCCAAATTATTAATAAATGAAATTTATTTTCCTCTATTTATTATTTTGAAATAGTAAGGGTTGATTTGATTAATGTGGATAGTTATGGGTAAAATACGCAAATATTTCGAATAAACAAGTGGTTATAAAATATTCATTATTGCTTTGGGAATATTCGTTTGGTCATGGAATATTCAGATTGTTTGGGAATATTTAAGACGACTGCCAGTAATCTTTTGTGGGCCCCATAACTAAAAGCGATTGGATGAAGAAAACGACAAATATAAGTTGTTTATAAATAACTGCCAGTAGTTGTTACCAATTAATAATCGTTGGAGTACCGGTGGTTAAAACACACTAATACGCCGTTGTCAATAACAAAGAGTAATACCGGTATTGCACCAATTATTGATTCTTACGTAAGAAGGAACTACTCAATAATTGTTAAAGAATTATCGTTCAAAGATTTTATTTTATTGATTCAATAATTGTTTGATTGATATTTTATATTACCGTTGTTTCAATAAATTGTCATTACACAAGATTTTCCATTATCGAGCAATAATTCATATTATCCGAATAATATTATTGGATAACATTATTGGCAATGTCTAGAAAGTTCGCATTCTAAGGAGAGGTTTGGTCACCTAATTGCGCCGCCAAGAAGGAGAGATCCTTATGGAAAGCTCCATCTTTCCGGAACGGCACTCGTCACAAGATTGTGATTCTCGTAATATTATTTGTGAATAATTAATTATTGATTTATATGATGAGGAAAATATTGATTTTATGTGGATATAGATGGAGAAAATTTTAATGTGACAATTGTTGAAAATTAATATTTTATCTTTTTCTCGATAAAATAATTCATTTAAATATATTATTTTAATAATATATTAATTGGTGATATTTTTATAATGAATGTGGGATATATGAGTATATAAGGAGGAAGAGTATTTTTGTGGCAATAAATGTTTAACACATATTTTGTGTGTTGGTGGACACAATTATCGAATCAAATTTGATTATACATCAAAATCATCCGCTTGTGGATTTGGCCAATTTTGTTTGGAATTTGGAAACACTTTCTTCCGCAAAGTTGTAGAGAATTGAATTTCCTATAAAAAGTCGCAAGATTTGAATTTTTGATAAAAGGGCTATTTATTATGAATTATTTAAGTTCAAGTTCAAATAATTGATTTTTGGAAGTTTTAATTATTTTTTTAAGAAAACGTTTTTCAAATGTTGGTGGCCATCTTTAACATGTGCTTGGTGGTCAAATCGATTTCAAAGTGGGCGTAGGAATGTGTTTTGTAAATATTAATATTATATTAAATTTTCTACTTTGGTGTTCTAAGCATTTTCCTATAAATAGGTGCTTAGGTTAGAATTGAAAATCACACCGTAAACTCAAGTTTTCTCTTTATATTATCGAGCATATTCTTGTGAGTATTTTGAGTATACTTTGAGTATTGCTATACTTGCAAGTTCAAGTCATAGCCTATATCCGTGTTTCAACTAGAAGTATTGTCTCTTTCGAGGTAAGGGATGTTATTTTATTCGAAAATGATATTATTTCTTCAATATCATTATGCCAAAATATTGGTTGGAAATTTTTATCAAATTTAGAACTTTTTTTATGCTGAGTAGTTATTATTCACGAGTTACTATTCACGAAGTTACTATTCATGAGTTACTATTCACGAGTTACTATTCATTTAGTACTATTCACGAAGCGTGAAGATGTTTTTTGTGAAATTTCTATCTTTTGGTGTCTGAGTTACTATTCACGATACACTATTCACGATACTATGACTATTCACGATATAAAGACTATTCACCAAAAAATGAAATTTCTTCTTTTGTCCAAAATATCTATTCGGATACTAGCTTTGATTGTATCCATGTTTTGATCATTCTTAAATTTTACTCCACTCGATTACTTATGAAGTATTTTTGAACTTGGATTGTTTAAAATACCAATCCTTAATATTTGTTCTTTTGTTTCAATCGGATTCGTTTTCTTTAAAATATTTTTCTTCATCCTCAATCCTAAATGATGATATTAATGAATATCTTTGGCTCAGTAGCAAAGATGAATGATTTTTGATGAATATCTTTCGCCCGTAGTGAAAAGATGAACAGTGTTGAGATGAACATGACCGATCGATTAATATCTTTGGCATGTAGTGCAAAGATGAATATTTGATTTGATATATATATATTGATTGATGTTACAGGATAAAATATCGACGATGAACTTTTAAATTCATATATAGTAAGATAGTAGTTTGCATTCTCTACTTAACTCTTCTAATGAATTATTATTTCACTGCCAAGATTGATTTAAAACCGGTTGTCTATTGTATTCTATTAGATTTTTCCGTTGAAGACTAACGATAATTTTTTTGTATATTATCTTAGTCATAATATTCTTTATGGGCTAGTTGAGCTCACCCTTTTTCTTTTTGTTCCATTTTTCTTCTCGGGAGGCGAGAATGTAGCGTAGTACTAGCTAATGGGTAATGGAATGAAGGTTCTAGAGAGAGTTGTTTAGTTGTCCTCACCATTTTTGTAAAATAATGTATCAATAATTGTGATGGGGATTTATTTGCGTGTGGATATTGTCTAGAAGATAATAATTGTATTTAAACTCACAAGATATATGTTGTCATTATTTTTGCGACAAATGTATTAATAAAGTCAGTAGTTATTTCGCATCATGTATTTGGCACTCAGAATGGGTTGGATGGAATGGACCTATTTTGGGGGCCACATAGTTGGTATCGAACTTAGGGATATGATCTCCATGAGATCGGGGAATAGAACTAAGAGGGGAGAGACGAGTAAATCCTTCGCTAAAGTGTGTCCTACCTAAGCTTATTTGTTAGTTGGTTAGTATATAGGGATATTATTTGATATATTGATTTCCTTAATTAACCCTTGTTTTATGATAGTCTTTGAGAATGTCGACTGAGAATATTAACAGTGGAGTAAATGAGACCGTGGAGATGCCATTACTCACCAACGAGGAGAACGCGTAACAGCAGGGCAATGTACCTCCCGTGAACAACACCACCGAAAGATGATGAACGAGGGATGTTTAGAAGCTTTTTGCGCTCATGTAAAATCGCATTTAGGAGACTCGTGTTCAAAATACAGAGGAAATGATAGCAATTCACGGGTTGTCACATACCAAGCAGTTCAAAGAGTTGGGACCACGCACTGGGAAAGCCGGATCTTATCATGCGGTAAACATGGGTCAAACAAATTACCAAGATATTCGATGTCTTGGGATGCACGGAGGAATGAAGGTTCCATTCGCCACCTTTATGTTCCGTGGCGAGGCAGACATCTTGGTGAGATTCGTGAAGCGCACTCCATCCAAAACACACTCAAAGATGTCATGGGAGACATTTCAGAATAGTTCAATGACAAGTACTTCCCTCGAAAGTATTTCATCATATGAAGGAAGTGGAGTTTATTAGACTAGAGCAGTAATAACATGACGGTTTGTCGCAAAGACGAGGCGTAAGTTCAGCGGAGTTATCCGTGTTTGCACCTCATTTGGTGGAGAATGAGGAACGATGACGTGGATGTTTCTTAGAGGTTTGAAACCCTAAGAGATACGCCAAGATCTCATTTCTCATAAATTTTCTCTCTATTCAGATGTTGTTATGTGGCTCATTGTTAGAGCGAGATAACGAGTACATTCAACCGAGGGACCATAACCGAGGATCATATCAAGATAGCGATCATCGTAATAACGATAACCAATGAGAAAGAAGAATACGGACAAAGGAGGTAACCACCGTGGTAATCGTGGCCATGAAAATGAAAATAGAAAGAGGAGAGTCGAGAGGAGATTCAACAACGACCATGTGAAGACATCGTCGCCAAAAGAGTAAATCGGTTCCAAGGGAGGAGAAAGACCACCGGTCATATGTTACAAATGCGGAAAGAAACATATCGCCCAAACCGCCCACAACAGCTTTAAGGTATGCTATAATTGTGGAAAAGAAGGACATATCGCCGAGATCAGTATGCAGATCGAAACCCATCCAATGAGAATGGTGACTCAAAAGGATGTCCCGTAAAAAAGTCAAAGTCAACGGTTCCTCGGAAGAGCGTTTGTCGCGACCCATCAAAATGCGAGGAACCCGAACGGTTAGCACAAGTTAGTTAATTATAAATTCTTGCGAAGTTTATACCTTACTAGATACCCTGTTCTACCCATTCTTTTATCTCTTGCTTTCAGGCCAACGCTTGAACTCGACTACGGAGAAATTAGACTTTGACCTATTTATGGAGACTCCGTTAGAGAAACTTTCATTACATCCGTTGTTTAGAAATCTTGCTTGATTCAGTTGTCATCATCACATTACCCGTTAATCTTATTTCTATAGAGATATTTGCTTTTGATGTGATTTTAAGGTTAACTACTCATCATGCCGAAATTGATTACTTTCGTAAGGTTGTTAGTTTTCATATTTCTAAGCAACCCGTTATTCAATTCAAGCAATCAAACCATTGTAGTCAAACATTTTCATATCAAGCCATGAAGTCATTCGCTTATTACGGATGTCAAGTTTTCTTAGTCCATGTTATGGATTTGAATAAAGACACGCCGATTTGAATAATATTCTGTTGTTATTAATTTTTCCCGACGTATTTTCGAAGAATTTCTCGCTTACTCCCAAAGCTCGATATTAAATTTTGTATCGACTTTGAACCCCAGACAAAACTCATTTCTAAAATCTCATATCGAATGGCTCCTATTGAACTTCGTGAGTTAAAATTCAACTATAGAATTTGGTACCGAGCCTTTATCCGGTGACTTCCTTTGTGGAATGCACCAAGCCGCATTTCTCGTAGGGGACACCATATTCGTGCGATAGTAAACCGATAGGTGTCATTCGTAACGCTATCCAAGGTTGGGATATGAGTCACAGCTTGAGAACAACCTAAGTCGGTAATCGAAATACGTAGTTTTCTAGGCTTAGTTGGTTATTATCGAGATTCGTTGAAGGATATTCTCGAATCGCTATTCCATTAACGCAAATTGACTCGTAGAGATACAAAATTCGAATGGAGCAAGGAATGTGGGAAGAGCTTCAAGAACTCAAGAGGAGACCCATTTCAAAGACATGTTCACCATGCCATCCTCGAAAAGTTTAACGTGGTAGCCGACGTGTTGAGTAGAAGATCGATATACAAGCACGAAGTACGATATTGTCAAAGACTCATTTCAGATAATTTACAAATAATAGAGATGGAGATGAAAACTCTAGGTACCCACGTGATGATATACGAGTATAATCGACTTTAATTGATAAAGTTAAAGTCGCTCAAGCTAGCTACACACCTGAAATGATGAATTTGAAGAAGAAGGTGCAAGAAGTTGTTATTTCAAAAGCGAGAATCGGTGAGGTGAGGAAAGCTCAAACCTTCGATTTATTAATCCATTTGAAATTCTCGATCGAATAGGAACCGTGGCCTATAGACTCGCTTTTACCGCCAAGTACGACGCGTGTTCATAACGTTTTTCACGATCGATGTTACGTAAATATGTGGACGATCCCAACCACGCTATCGAAGTTAGAACCGGACGAGATAGCCAAGACTTAACGTATAAGGAGGTACCACAAGATCTTGGATAGGAAAGAACATGTCCTATGTACCGAGGTTATACCACAAGTTAAAGTTTTGTGGAGAAACCATGCTATTGAGGAAATGACCTGGGAGTTGGAAACGGAAATGAAAGCGAGGTATTCTCATCTTTTCGAAACACCAGTACGTATACGCCAATTTCGAGGACTTAAATTTCATAAGGAGGGAGGTCAGAAGACCCCAAATTATTAATAAATGAAATTTATTTTCCTCTATTTATTATTTTGAAATAGTAAGGGTTGATTTGATTAATATGGATAGTTATGGGTAAAATACGCAAATATTTCGAATAAGCAAGTGGTTATAAAATATTCATTATTGTTGGGAATATTCGTTTGGTCGTGGAATATTCAGATCGTCGAGGGAATATTAAAGACGATGGCGCAGCTTTTTTGTGGGCCCCATAACGGAAAGATTGGATGAAGAAAACGACAAATATAAGTTGTTTATAAATAACTACAGTAGTTATTCAAGTAATATCTTGTTGGAATACAAATTGGTGGTTAAAACACACTAATACGCCGTTGTTGAATAAAGAAGATACCGGTATTGCACCAATTATTGATTCTTACGTAAGAAGGCACTACTCAATAATTGTTACAAGTAATTATTGCTCAAAGATTTTATTTTATTGATTCAATAATTGCCGCATTGATATTTTATATTATCGTTATTTCAATAAATTGTCATTACACAAGATTTTCCATTATCGGAGCAATAATTCATACTATCCGAATAATATTATTGGATAACATTATTGGCAATGTCTAGAAAGTTCTCGCTCTAAGGAGAAGTTTGGTCACCTAATTGTGCACCAAAGAAGGAGAGATCCTTATCGAAAGCACCCTCTTTCCTGAGGAACTACACGGTCACAAGATCGTGATTCTCAGTAATATTATTTATGAATAATTAATTATTGATTTATATGATGAGGAAAATATTGATTTTATGTGGATATAGATGGAGAAAATTTTTAATGTGACAATTGTTGAAAATTAATATTTTATCTTTTTCTCGATAAAATAATTCATTTAAATATATTATTTTAATAATATATTAACGGTGATATTTTTTATAATGAATGTGGGATATATGAGTATATAAGGAGGAAGAGTATTTTTGTGGCAATAAATGTTTAACACATATTTTTTGTGTTGGTGGACACAATTATTGACCAAAATTTGATTATAGCTTGTAAAATCACCCGTTTGTGGATTTCGGTCAATTTCTGTTTGGAATTTGGAAAAACTTTTTTCTGCAAAGTTGTAGAGAATTGAATTTCCTATGAAAATTCGCGAGATTCAAATTTTTTGATAAAAGGGCTATTTATTATGAATTATTTAAGTTCCGAAGCTCCGAAATAATTGATTTTTGGAAGTTTTAATTATGTTTTTTAAGAAAAACATTTTTCAAATGTTGGTGGCCATCTTTAACATGTGCTTGGTGGTGAAATCAGATTTCAAAGTGGGCGAGGAATGTGTTTTGTAAATATTAATATTATATTAAATTTTCTACTTTGGTGTTCTAAAGATTTTCCTATAAATAGGTGCTTAGGTTAGAATTGAAAATCACACCGTAAACTCAAGTTTTCTCTCTATATTATCGAGCGTATTCTTGTGAGTATTTTGAGTATACTTTGAGTATTGCTATACTATGCATTGCAAGTTCAAGTCATAGCCTATATCCAGGTGTTTTAACTAAGAAGATTGTCTTTCGAGGTAAGGGATGTTATTTTATTCGAAAATGATATTATTTCTTCAATATCATTATGCCAAAATATTGGTTGGAAATTTTATCAAATTTGGAACTTTTTTTATGTTAAGTTACTATTCATGAGTTATTATTCACGAGTTACTATTCATGAGTTACTATTCACGAGTTACTATTCACGAGTACTATTCACGAAGCGTGAAGATGTTTTTTTGTGAAATTTCTATCTTTTGGTGTCGAAAGTTACTATTCACGATACTAAGACTATTCACGATACAAGACTATTCAAGAATACGGCACTATTCACCAAAAAATGAAATTTCTTCTTTTTGTCCAAAATATCTATTTCGGATACTAGCTTTGATTGTATCCATGTTTTGATCATTCTTGAATTTTACTCCACTCGATTACTTATGAAGTATTTTTGAACTTGGATTGTTTAAAATACCAATCCTTAATATTTGTTCTTTTTGTTTCACCGGATTCGCTCTCCTTTAAAATATTTTTCATCATCCTCACTCCTAAATGATGATATTATTGAATATCTTTGGCCCGTAGTGCAAAAAGATGAATGATTTTTGAAGAATATCTTTTGGCCCGTAAAGATGAAAAAAAGATGAACAGTGTGAGATGAGATGAATAGATGATCGATCGATTAATATCTCGCTTCAGTAGTGCAAAGATGAATATTTGATTCGAGATATATATTGATTGATGTTACAGGATAAAATATCGACGATGAACTTTTAAATTCATATATAGAAGATAGTAGTTTGCATTCTCTACTTAACTCTTCTAATGAATTATTATTTCATCATAAGATTGATTTAAAACCTGGTTGTTCTATTGTATTCTATTAGATTTTTCCTATTGAAGACTAACGATAATTTGTTGTATATTATCTTAGTCATAATATTCTTTACTGGGCTAGTTGAGCTCACCCTTTTTCTTTTTGTTCCATTTTTCTTCTCAGGAGGCGAGAATGTAGTGAGTACTAGTCGGGGTATGGAATGAAGGTTCTAGAGAGAGTTGTTTAGTAGTCCTCACCATTTTTGTAAAATAATGTATCAATAATTGTGATGGGAATTTATTTGCGTGTGGATATTGTCTAGAAGACAATAATTGTATTTAAACTCACAGTATATATGTTGTCGTATTTTGCACGACAAATGTATTAATAAAGTTGTAGTTATTTCTGTACCATGTATTTGGCGACTTCGAGAATGGGTTGGATGGAATGGACCTATTTTGGGGCGCCATAACCGCTCAACGCGTTGACATGACTAGACCGTTGTTGATAATGTATTTGAGTTGTTGATGTAAGGTGGAGGAACAACTCCAACCATGTGTATCCATGGTCTCCCAAGAGCAAAAGTTGTATCTTGATTCTATCTTGAGGACGTGAAAAATACATTGAATGTATTGGGACCAATCTCAATTGGCAATTCAATCTTTCCAATGAATTTCACGGATCCATCAAAAGCTCGATGACCGTATGGGTCGCTTTGGATCTGCTTGAGATTGATATTCATCTTTACCAAGGTGGCATAAGGACAGATATTTAGAGATGAGCCTTCATCTATCAATACTCCTGCTAGCATGTACCCGGAAGACAAAACTGCAATATGAAAAGGCTTGTAATGACCGGTCACTTCGGGAGGTATGTCGTTATCAATGAAGGATATCACATTGATATTGAAAATATGATCAACCAAATGTTGAAATTTTTCCACATCCACTGACTTTGGCAAGTAGGCTTCTTCTAAAACCTTCAACAAGATCTTCCGATGATCCTCGAAAGAGAAAACCAAATCTAGTATCAAAATCTGTTGTGGAGCTTCTCGCAAGCTTAAAACCACTTTGGCTTCATTGTGGCCCATAGTACGGAGGGATTTTTCAATCTTCTCCATGGGAAACTTCCCCTTTGCTTTGCAAGTAGGTTTAATAACCAGTTGAGGAAGATACAGTGGATTTTCCTTTAACACTGTAGCAGTAGTATGAGACGTGGATCCTTCAGCTTCTCCATAATTCCATGGAACTTTGTGTAAGCTGACAATAGGATGTTGTGGTCTGAAAGGTAAAGGAATTGGCTCTGGTGCGGCCACTTTCAAAGGATTGTCAGCTCCTTTGAGTTGAATTGGTTGTATGGGAAATACTTTGATAGTCTCATCATCCATTTCGGATATAACTGCTACTGATCCCTTCCATTTGGTAGGATATGCATTCCCACCCTTGAGTTGCACAGTGTAATCATCTGCTATTAGCAGGACACCGCTATTAATAAGATTCCGAATGAGATGGCGGAGTGCCCAACATTCTTTTGTGCTGTGACCACGAGAAAGTGAATGATATTGACACATTTCATCAGGATTGAATCGTCCTAAACGAGGATTGATTGCAGGGAGAAGGAAGGTAATTCTTCCTTCGTTGATCAACATCTGTAGTATCTCCTCCATGGATTGGCCCAAATTGCTGAATTCCCTCTGATTGGCAAAATCCCGATGGGCTTTAGCATTTGCTCGCTTTGCAACCTTATCCTCTATAGCTTCACTTTCTGAAGGCGTTGATGGATCATTCACAACAAATGGAAGGAGATAGGCATGATCCTGCCTGATTAATTGGCGTGTGACTTGATGCTGGTGGGTCACCAGTTCCGCCAATTGCTCAATTTGTTTGGAAAGAGCTTTCATCTTTCGTTCCATGGTAAACTAGAACTTTGCATAATCCCATTTATCAACACTGTCTCTGATGGATTGGGATGATTCGCCATTAGAATTGGAACCTTGTACAATGCTCCAACTGATCATGTTGACCTCTTCTTCTTTGTGTTGAGGAAGAGGGTTGTCTTGCACATGAGGTTGATCTGGTTTAGTGACCACGATCTCACCGTTGTCTATTAGATCTTAAATCTTATGTTTCAAGGCCCAACAATCTTGAGTATCATGTCCAAGTGCTCCGGCATGATAAGAACACTTCCGAGTAGCATTAAAACCCCTCTCATTAGGGTTGGCTGGTGGAAGAATATGTGTAATTTTCTTCTGAGCATTCAGAAGAGCAAGAATATTCTTGAGTGAGTCCCCTAAGGGTGTGAACATTCTAGGTCGCTTTACTTCTCCATTTTTAGGCAATGGAGGGTTTGAAGATTGTGCTGGAAAAGGGGAGTAGTTTCTCCTCTTCATAGGCATGTTTGGATTGACTTTTTGTCCTTGTAGTATCAAGGAAACATCCTCCTCTTTCTTTCTATAGACCCTCCAAGGGTTGTTTCCATAAGATCCGGACTGGATGTACTCAGCAACAGCTTTAAGAGCGGCTAGGTCTTGAATTTTCCCAGACTTCAATCCCATTTCTACCATCTCTCCGTGTTTGATCATTTCAGAGAATGGTTTGCCAATACCAACTAGAACTCTTTCATAGAAAGGAGCTTCTCAGACATCTATGAAGGTCATGACCATTTCGATTCTCATCATGGAAGGAATAACTTGAGCAAAGAAGGCGCCTCCACCTTTGAGCATACTCTCTAAATGACTCTATTAGACATTTTTGACCTTGGTAATTTGGTGGCCAGAGACATCCGAGATTGAAAATCAGATTGAGTGAGGAAGGCGTGAGCCGCCTATTCCCGACTATGGATCTTAGAGTTGTCTAACTGTATACCATGAACGAAGCTTCTCCAATGACTTTTTGAAACAACAGATTCGAGCTTTTCATTTTCTCGCATAAGATCCGAAGTTCTCCAATGAACACATTTAAATGTGTATAAGGATCCCCTAATCCGCTATATTTCTTAAAATCGGGGTCTTGAATTTCTCCGGATAATGAACACCAAGAAATATGCAAAGGTCTCAGATAAAAAACATTGCCATGTGTTCCAATCCTTTTGAGAACACGAATAGTTTCCTCCATTTGAAGGACCTTCTTCCCGATATCACCGGTGTTCAGATCTCCTTTGAGATGGGTGCTTTTTGTGGTCTTTGTTGGTCAGATCCAACCGAGGTTTCGGAATTGTTTTTCCGCACCTTAAACTCCTCCTGTGTGTAGAGGATTATGTATGTGTAGGTATCTTTCATACTCGAGTAGATCGATGTAATTCTTTTTTTAGTAGAAAAAACCAAGTCTCGTGATTTGTTTACTCAATCCATCAAATTCTTCTCGAGGAGACATGATTAGATTGGTCAAGAAGAAGACATGATTGGTCAGAAGCTCATGAATTTTTTTGATTTTGAGCGTGTAATGTGCCCAATTGCTTCCCTACAAAAGACTTACGTAGTTTAGTCTTAGGGTAATATAAATGTTATCATAACATGTCCGTTTTAGGAATTTTGTCCTAAAAAACCGGTTGTTAATTGATAACATGTCATGCATGCACATATATTCTTCATATTTTCCATTATATATGAATGAGCATGGAATAGAATTACAAGTAAATGTTTTTACAGGTAATTTGAAAATGGAAAGCATGAAGAGACTTTCCTCTGCGTTTGGTTTATCAAAGGCTGACCTATCTCAGGGTTACTCTCACGGCTTTTTGGCATGAAGGTTCCCAGATCATTGCAATCTACTTGACGGGAAATTAATCCGGTCGTTCAACTGGAGCGAATCTGAGTGGTGCCTTTCCTGAGCCCCGGGGAATCATTCTTCCCACGACTCCAGTAATCAAACACCGACAGGATAGCCTCCTGGTGGAGGGACTACACAACATACATTCACATACAATGTGTCTCACCGTTTATGCAAAATGATGACATGTACGAAACACTAATATCACAGATAGATATTTAGCAGTGCAGTAAATAAAGATGCATTCGTACACATTCATCATAAATTTAAATGCAACATTCACACACAAGCATATAACAATTTTGAAAAGCTTTGTAATAGCGAATTTTAAGCCCTCTTATTTGGAGTTCCCCAAATAGAGAGTCGCCACCGTCGACATCGGGATTTTTTGAGTGTCCCTTTTCGTTACTTGTTCTTTGGTGTTCTCATGTTAATGTGAGATTTGTTTGAAAAAATAAGTGAAAAAGGTCCAACATGTATAATGTCGACGATTTGACTTTAAGAGTTGCCAGTTGGTGTATTTAACTGGTTGCACTAACGCATCAAAAAAGGTTTGCACATTGACCAAATGATTTGACATCGCTAAACGGGGTCTGTGAAACCGAGATTCATTTTGGGTCCTGGGGCTTGATTATGCGGAGGAAGGTGTTAGCACTTCGACATCCGTGTTACTACGGTGACCGCCACTTTTCAAAGAAATTGTTATATGAATGTGTGTTTTTGTGTGTATGTGGATCAATGTACAATTATTTGAAAGTAAAGGCGAGGCCTCGTTCGCTTTATATACACAAGTTTGAATTTTATGTAAAAATTCAGTTTTAACTAAGATATAGCAATAACGCTTTTGTAAAAGAGGCTTTTCAAATCCTCGTGCTCAATAGGAATTGAGACCTTTTCATACTTCCATTTTATTATTAAATGTTCTATTGTTTGCTTTTTATTTTCGAGATGAAGCATTCTCAAGAAAATAATATACAAGCAAGCAGCTTAGAGCTCCTCATGGGCATGATGACCATCCAAGGAAATTCGTACACTATAAAATAATGTACAAAGTCATTATAAATTTGAAAATGTCCATCATGGGAACAGAATCTAGATTCAAGAGATCGAACTTGTGATCACATGATTCCTAGGTTCACATGACATCGCAATTTGTATGGAAAGTAGTATAATATATATATATATATATATAAAAAGTAATATATATATATATATATATATAAACATGATCAACCGCCACGTAAGTAAAACCAAAGTGGGACAAAATGTAAATAAAGTCAGAAAGTATCAATCGCCACGTAAGTAAACTCCAGCAGACGGAATGTAAATAAAAGTCGTAAAAGGCCACGAAGTGAACTCCAGACTGACAGAAATGTAAAATATATATATATATATATATAATATAAAAGAACGACCGGATGTGAATCCGTGCTCATCTGATATGTCCGACAAGCAATATATATATGTATATATATAAAAGCAATTAAACGCACTAGATGTAAATCCGTGCTCATCGATATGTACGACAAATGCTTATATATATAAATATATAAATAAATAAGCAATTAAACGCACTGGATATAAAATCCTCAGCTCATCGATGTAATCGACCACAATTCATATATATAATTATATATATATATAAAAGCAATTAAACGCTCTAGACCGAAGACTAGGCTCAATCAAGGCATAAGTTGCTAATGTCAATCCGTATATGAAATATATATATATAAGTATATAAATATATGCATGTAAATGAAAATCACTGAATCGAAGTCCGCAAACACACACAACACGACTCTCAATGTGTATAACAAAGTGTGCTAATATGAGAAGAAGGCTTTTTATAGAATATAAGAAGGCTTACGGTGGGGTTGCCAAAGTAGACTTCTATGACTTTAAATGGATAAACACACTCGGCTCCGTAGAATAAAAGATAGCTATAAGTGAGCTAACTAGTGTTTAAAAGTGAGGAAACACTCAAAAGATGTGTACGCAGAGTAAAATGGACAGGCTTCCTCGCCTTTTTTCCCTCCTCCTCTTCTCAAATGGCTGACCCCGAGGCTTCAGATATATATAGACGGATGGTCAGTAGGTACATTCACGGCAGCCGTAGTTGTACCTCTCTATTTGGTGGTCGTGATGCATCCGAGCCTCGCGGGTCCCGTTGTCTCGTAGTACGTGCACTCATGCACTGTAATGTTCGCTCAAACTTATAAAACTTCAATCCGAGCATCCGAACGAGGTATATCTGACCTTCTTCGGACCACTTGTGTCAAGAGTTATGCAATGACGTGGATTAGAAGTTGTACGAAGTCAGGAAGAGGGGTCTATGCCCATGGTCTTCAAGCTTGAAATTCTATCCAAAGTACTGTCACACGTAATAGTCACTCGGGATTGTCAATCCTCGGTTCTTGTGGGACATTGTTGGATGTATATATGTATGAAGTGTTGAGACGACGTGCCATTGTCGAAGGAACAAGATGACGTTTGACTCCTCGCCGAGGTTATCGCCGATTTGAGTTGAAAGCAGACGTTGCTTAGGGTTACAGGTGAGACTGGACTACTTGTTGGTATGCCGCGATATCATCTTGTTGAGATGGTAAGATGACGTGGTGACTCCTCACCAGGGTTATCGCCGATTTAAGAGAAAAGCAGACGTTGCTCAGGGTTACATCTGAGATTGGACTGCTGCTTGTTTATATGTCTCACTATCATCTGTGGGTGTTCTTGTCTGCTCGTTGTTAACTCCAGGTCTGAGGTGTGTGTGCCTCGACAAGATGTTTTTGGTTGAAGCTGATTGCATATGTTTGAAACAAGCATTTCTGGGGTTATCGCTGGAACTGCAATGACATCTCTTGGGGTTATCACCAAGGATGGGGTCTTACTCGATGTTATATCTCTGGATCGAACCGAGCACCATGCGGTGTTATTGCCGAGACAGAACTGTCCTCTCCGGTGTTGTCGCCGATCTTTTGATCTGCGTACCTCGGGGTTATCTTTGAGATTGGAAATGACATTCCCGGTGTGTGTTCCGGGTTTGAGATGATGTTCCCGATTTGTGTTAGGGTTGAGCCGAACTTCCAGAGTATCAAGGAATGGATGTAAGTCGCCTTTCGTGGTTATCTCCAAAAGACGAATCTGCCCTCCTGCAATGTTAGTAATAGGAATGCAGAAAATTTCGAGTGTCTACACTTATTTCAAATCCAGAATTAGGGTTTGAATTCCATATGAGTTATCTTGCATATATACCATTATTCATTAAGTTAACATAATTAACTTAATTAATCTTAAATAAATTCATATAATAAAATATTTATTATAATAATTCTAATAATCATTTCATATACTATTTAAATAATATATAGCCATATTTTCATAGAAATTAAATAATAAAAATATTTTTACAACAAAATTAATTATAAAAATATAATTTATAATGGTCAATAATTCTAAAGAAATTATTTGAAATTATTCATGTAATAAATAAATTTTATTTATCACATATATACATGTACTTTACTAGCGCACATATTCCCATCTTTATAAATAAATAAAAAATTATACGCAAAATTTCTTATTTATTTATATAGAAAATATCGGGTTATTACAGTTACTAGTGTTTCCACTTGCATTTTGCACAGGAGTCTCTCTCGCCTGATGTTGCATGAATTGCAGAAAGCCTTTGAACATCCCATCGTTCATCATTTGGTCGGTGTTGTTGTTTACATGAGGATTATTCCCTTCATGATGCACATTATCCTGGTTATTGATCTGTGGTGACTCAACGGTCTCTTATGCTCCATTACTTATCTCAACATTTTCTGATGCCATTTTCAAATACTGCCACAAAGTAAGGGTTAATTGACATACCACATAATACCCCTATATTCTGATCGACCAATTAAATAACAAATAATCTTAGACCCATCTCTCCCCTCCTAGTTCTAGTCTCACATCTCATCTAGGGATCATATCCCTAAGCTTTGATACCAACTGTGACACCCCCAAAATTGGTATACATCACCCATTTTGAGTCGCCTAATAGTAAATCATGTGAATTAATAGTTCATTCATGTGACTTAATAGTTCATTCATGTGACTTAATAGTTATAATCATGTGAAAATACGAATTACAGTATAGTACCTCCATCTATACCTCCATTTTTAACTTAGTCATGCAAGTATTATCAATCTTGCACCACCTCCCCTAATAGTACATGAATGTGAATCAATAGTACACACATATGAACAAATAGTTATAATCATGTGAATTAATAGCAAATTAATTGCTCATTTATTCGATTAATTACCCGATTAGTCAATATAACCTCCAGACATCAATTATTATCGAAATAAATGTCAATTTTCACTAACACTAACAATCCCAACACAATGGAAATATTTTTCTCAAAAAATTCATTTTTTGAAATTTCGAAGTTTGACTTTTTCCAAAAAAGTCAACTGTTGACTTTTTTGACCAAAAAGTCAACCCCGACAAATTTTGTGTTTATAGTCTATTTATACTAATTTCATCGTTCCGGACTCAAATATCACGTCAGCGTCTCCAAATTCAACTCCGAACTCAAATTCGATTTTTAATAACATTCATTATTAATATTATAACTCACAATATTTAACAACCAGGTCGTTCCCAAGAAAGAGGTGGCTTTTCAATAAGGATTTCTCCTTATTGGCTCACAATTAGGTGACCAAATCTCTCCTTAACAGAACTTCTAGACATTTTCAATATTGCAAATAATAATATGAATAACTTTGTCGTCTCAATTATTGATTCAATAATATATAAAATATTATGCAGATGATACTGTGACAATAACTGAATAAATAATATGAGAGATATGATGCAGCAATTACTATAACAATAATTGAGTATAACTGAGTGACTTCTCACGTAAGCATCAATAATCAATATTGTGTGCTACTATGCAACCACACATATTACTGTACTTTTACAACCGAGTAGTTCAATAGTTTTAACGGTAACACTTTCACTGTTATTTTTATAAAAAGATAATTCTGTCGTTTCATTACTACGATAATACTTCCGTTGTGGGGTCCACCAATGATTGTGCCGTCCTATAGATATTCCCTGACAAAACGAATATTTTATAACAACTTGCATACTTTGAAAAATTTTCACATATCACCCTTAACTTTAACCTTTTATCAATTTAACCATTTACTAAATAGAATAATTATAAGAAAATTGAATACTTTCATTTCCTAAAATTTGGGGTCTCGCAATTACTATATCCACCATCTCGGACCATCACTCCGTTCCCTGACTAGCCCCGGCTATGTTCTCATTTCCTGAAGAGAACAATGAAAGCAAAGGGTAAGCTTAACTAACCCAGTAAGAAATATTATAACTAAGATAATGCAGAATAAATTATCGTTAGCCTTCAACAGTGTTAATGTGACGCCCCCAAAATATGTCCACACAACCCATTCTGAGTCGCTAAATACATGGTACAAAAATCAAATACAAACTTCATTATTACAATTGTCGTGCAAAATACGACAACACATAAACTGTGAGTTTTAATACAAATATTGTCTTCTAAACAATATCCAAACTCAAATAAGTTCTCATTACAATTATTGATACACTATTTGACAAAATAGTGAGAACTACTAAAACAATTGTCTTGAACCATCACTCCATACCCCCGCTAGTTCCTACTATATTCTCGCCTCCTTAGAAGAAAAATGGAACAAAAAGGAAAAGGGTGAGCTCAACTAGCCCAGTAAAGAATATTATAACTAAGATAATGTAAAACAAATTATACTTAGTCTTCAACATGGAAAAATCTGATAGAATATAATAGACAACAAGTTATAGATCAACAACTGCAGCGGAAACATCAATCCATTAGAAGAGTTAAGTAGAACATGAAATCTTCTCTCTTCTATGATTTAAAAGTCCATCATCAATATTTATCCCTGAAACATCATTTAATAAATATTTCAATTCAATGAATTATCCATGCACTACTGTCAAGGGTATTCGTTAGTATCACCCGTGGTCATGTTCATCTCAACACCTATCCATCTTTGCACTACGGGCCAAATATATTCATTAGGTAATCATTCATCTTTGCACTACAGGCCAAAGATATTTAGTTATATCATCATTTAGGACTGAGGATGATGAAAAATATTTTAAAGAAAATGAATTTCAAGAGATAAAAGGACAAAGATTAGGGATTCGTACTTTAGTTTATCCAAGTTCAAAAATACTCCATAATAATCAATTGTGGATCAAAATTTAAGAATAAAGTTCAAAACATAGATCCGATCAAAGATAAGTACCATAACAGACAACTTGGAAAAAGAAAAAAAAATTAATTTTTTTGTGAATAGTATCGTATATGTGAATAGTAACCCCGACACGAAAAGAAAGAAATTTCACAAGAAAAATCATACTTCGTGAATAGTATTCATAAATAGTACCATTTTCGTAAATAGTGTCGTATACATGAATAGTGTTGTATATGTGAATAGTAACCTCGACATTAAAAGGTATAAATTTCACAATAAAATTCATACCAATATTTTGGTATAATGATATTGAAAGAAGTATCATCATTTACGAAGAAAATAACACCCCTTACCTCAAAAAAAAGAATAAGACGGTCAAATATATCGGATATAATAATCAAGAAAACTCAGATCATTTATCAACTCTCAAAGTATCTAAATACTCACAAAAATACGCTCGATATTATAGAGAGAGAAAACTTCTGATTCAGGTGTGATTTTCAATTCTAACTAAGCACCCTATTTATAGGAAAATATCAGAACGCCAAAGTAGACTAAATTTACACACGAAGGCTTTTGCAGCCCTCCATCTTTGAAAATGAGCACAATAATTCTCAGCACACCAACAAAGAACAAGAGTGGGCCCACCCATTCTAGAAAATCTCCGCAAAAATGTTTTAAATTTAAACAATATTCAGAAACTTTAATAATTCATAATAAATAGCCTTTTATCAGAAAAATACGAATTTTATGTCCATTCTATAGGAAACTTAATTCTCTACAACTTTGTAGAAGAAAGTTTTTCCAAATTTCAAACGAAAAATTGCCCAAATTTATATACGGATGAATTTTCCACACTTTTATTTCGACAAAATACATATACTCATAAAAATAACCATCAGCACTAATTCTTTCATTTATAACAAATTAAACAAATATTTACTTATCATATTCATAAATTATTTACAATTCCTCAATAATTATTACTAATTAATATTATAGATTCACAACACTGATAACCAGATCATTCCCAGGAAAGAGGGGGCTTTCCTATAAGATTTTCTTCTTATTGACATGCAATTAAATAACCTAACCCCTTTTCTCGACAAAACTTTCTAGACATTATCAATAATGATGTCAAATAATATTAATTCAATAATATAAGTTACTGTGTCGTGACGATTATTGAATCAATAATGCAAAATACTATTCAATTACCACTATAGCAATTATTGCACCAATAATATGAAAGACTGTGTAATTTTACTGTATCAATTATTGAGTGACTTCTTACGTAAGAATCAATAATCAAAAATATTGTACAATACCGTGTGCCACTGTGCACCCACGCGTATTATTGTATTTTAACCACCGGGTATTCCAATAGTTTTAACGGTAACAACTACGTCGTTATTTATAAAAAAAACGCATACTTGTCATTTTCTTCATCATGATTTTTTACATTATGGGGCCCTAAATGGTTATGCATACGTATTTAATATTTCGACAATGAAGAATATTCCACGACCAAACGAATATTCCCCGACAACAATGAATATTTTATAACCACTTGCTTATTTTGCAAAATTTGCACATTTTACCCATAACTAACCATATTAATCAAATCCACCCCTTACTATTTCAAAATAATAAATAGAGAAAATTCAATTTTATTTATAAAAAGTTGGGGTCTTACAGTTAAACTGATAAAATATAATAAACATCAAGTTTACTTGCAGCAGAACAAGCAATCCATTAGAAGAGTCAAGTAGAGCATGATATCTACTATTTTCTATTATTTAAAAAGTTTATCATCAATTTTTATTTGAGACTCAAATTTCAATAAATATTCCACATCATCTGAATTTTCTATGCACTGCGGGCCAATGATATTCATTAGTATCACGTCCACGAATATATAGATAATATATATATATATATATATATATATATATATATATTATAATAAGTTTTTTTTATGAAAAATAGAATATATTATATTTTATTATGCATAGTGTTTGCGTAGTAAATCATGTGAATTCGATTTCGGCGCCCGTGAATTTGTCTAATTTCTGCACTGTGCGTCCGTGATTATTTCTAAATAGTATCCTTCCATTCTCCTATAAATAGGATGCTTAGTTTAGAATTGAAAATCACACCAGAATCAGAGAATTCTTCTTCTATAATATTGAGTGTATTTCTTTCGAGTTTTAGGAAGCTTTGAGTGTAGAAAATAGTGCAAGTTTTCTTCAAGAATATCTCCACTATACCAGTTGGAATACTCTCCTTTTTAAGGTAAGAGATATTATTTTTGTTCAATATTTGTATGAACTAATATTTTCCTCCATACTCTGTAGTATATAAGTAATATTATTTCTTTTCAAAATCTAAATTCTAATCTTATTTTGTTAAAGTATTGTTTCTATACTCCATGAAATTATTAGAATACCCTTGAAATTTGCGTTTCATCTAGTACCTTTTCACAAAAATATTATTCTGAACATTCTTAATAAAGTTTAATTTTTTTATGCCGGAGTACTATTCATGGGGTACGTACTATTCATGAAGTACTATTCACGGGATACTATTCACTTAAGTACTATTCACGATAAAAATTAATTTCTTTTCGGTCAAAATCATTTTTGATACAATATTATTCTTGAATTTTACTCCACAAAGCAGTATCATGTTGAAAATTTGGACATTATTGAATTCTGGAAAATTAAAGTATAAATCTTTAAAATTTATCCTTTACTTTCATTTAATTGAATTCTTATATCATTGTCATCATTCTCATACTTATATTGTGATGAAAATTATTTGTGGCCCGTAGTGCATAGATGGACTGTTGATTGGTATGATTATGATCAGGGATCATTCGGTATAATCATGACCTGTAATGTTATAAATGATGTGGTAAAAGTCATCATTGGCCCATAGTGCATTGATGGACAGTAGTTGGCATGACCATGGCCATTGGTGATAACACGAATATCCTTGGCCCGTAGTGCATGGATAATTCGTAGACGTGATACTAATGAATATCCTTGGGTCGTAGTGCATGGATAATTCAGTGATGTGGAATATTTATTGAGCTGAGTCTCAGCGATAAAATTGAGGATAAACTTTTTAAATCATAGAATATAGTAGATAGCATGCTCTACTTGACTCTTCTAATGGATTGCTTGTTCCGCTGCAGTTAAACTTAATGTTTATTATATTTTATCAGTTTAACACTGTTGAAAACTAACGATAATCTATTCTGCATTATCTTAGTCATAATATTTCTTACTGGGCTAGTTGAGCTCACCCTTTGCTTTCATTGTTCTCTTCAGGAAATTAGAACATAGCCGGGACTAGTCGGGGAACAGAGTGATGGTCCGAGATGGTGGATATAGTAGTCCTCACTATTTTATGAAATAGTATAATAATAATTGTAATGAGGACTCCATTTGAGTTTGGATATTATCTAGAAGACAATATTCGTGTCAAAACTCTCAGCTATGTTTTGTCGTATTTTACACGACAGTTGTATAATTTAGTTTGTATTTAAATTCTGTACCATATATTTGGCGACTCAGAATGGGTGATGTATACCTATTTTGGGGGCGTCACAATTTTTATCTTTTGTGGATGCCAACTCCACGTGTGATGAATACTACTGATTTTCCATCCAATAATACCCCTCCAGTTAGTACCCCGCCAAATGAAGCACACCTTAGTGGAATGGGCTTCCAAACACCAAGTTTAAGCTTAGTTTCTTCCCCAATTCAAACTAGAGGAGGGGGAAAAAGGAAGATCAATGTTGGCAACCAAGAATCCACACGAAGGCCATACAAAATTCCAAGGAAAAATGGTGGAGCAAAGTTAGATAAAAATTAGGATTCTTATCTTTTGGGACTGAACTTTTGGGAGATGGTATTTTGTATGTGTTAGTGTTTATGCCCTAGAGGCCAATTATTTGATATAATTGCTTAACATTTTGATATTATAATTGATTGAATAAATATATGATTTTATTATGGTTTTATTTACTGCGTTATATAAATGTTAACATAATAAAATTCCTTAAAATAGTGATACAAATTATACAGTTTCAAGTATGTGACTTGAACATGAGATTATATAATTATAATTAGTATCATTGTTCTTAAATGTCCCTAGTCGAGTATTATTGTTGATGAGACAACAATGATGCATTGAGACTAGTATGTGGATTGACTGATGACCAAATCTCATTGGTCATAAATATATGAGATATTAAGTCAATGCATAGGTACATGTTGGAGAACGATGTAATTGGATGGACTCCACCATGAGAATTCTATATGGAGCATTATGCGAAGTGTCATTAGCAATTCTCATAGTGACAATGATGTTATGGTCCTCCGACCTAAAATCACTATATTACTACACGGGAATTTATATACTTTGATATCATCAAATGTCACCTTTAATAGGGTGGACTATAAAGGTGATTATTGGGTACATCATGAATCGTGTGAGGAATATGAGTGATCTAGATGGAATTTAACCTTCCTATATATTAGGGGTGATATCCATAGGCCTCTTGATTGAGTAGGACTATGAAATGCATGGCCATGCTCAAATAGTGATTTGTTTCATATAGTTTACTCATTGATCAAGAAAACTCAGATTAAATTATGAAGAGTATGACACATTCCATGACTCGAGTTTAATCTAGGATATTAAGGTTAAAAGGATTAAATTACATTGAAACATTGGTCATTTAAAAGGTTCAGATCGAATCATCGATCTTATTATTACTTGGGTAGCAGTGATGCATTACTAGATGCCGCTCACTATTTATAATTTTATAATATGATTTTAAAATTATTGTCAACGTAATAATAACCTATAGGGTCACACACATAGAACGTAATTAAAAGGGAATTAATTTAAATTGTAAATATTTAAATATATCAATATGATTGATAGTATTTAAATTACGAATTTAAATTATTAGGATAATTTATATATAGGTATATTAATTAAGTAAGACTTAATTAAGATATATATATATATATATATATTCGGATTTTATTAAATTAGGTTTTGAATAATATTTTTTTTAATGGATATATATGATATGTAGCAGCCATTTTAGGGATTATTCATAAACTGAAAACCCTAGCCGCTCTTAGAGAGAGACTAGAGAGAAACAAGTTCTGAAAATCCTCATCCTTGGAAGTACCACGGTTCCTTCTTCTGCAGATCCTAGGACGATTCTCGGAGCGTTCGTGTGGATACCGTAGAGGCACGATTCATTTGAATTGCGTTGGAGATTCGAGCGCATCAATTTCAGTATCACAATCGGTATAATTTCTAACCACTAAGTTAATTGATTTTCGCATGGATCCTGTTTAGGGTTTCGAAATTGCCTTAAATTGTTCTTTTTATGTTGTGTTTCTGTGTCACGAAACCCTTCAGTATGCAAGTATGGTACTGAATGACGTATTTTGTATGTAATTATTCTACTGAATGATGGTTCGGTATAGGTTTAAAGTTTATTTTGAAGTGGATGATTAGATGAATATATGGAATGTTTGAACTGGATGATTATTAATATGGAATATATTTTTTGGAAGATTGATTTATGGTTCTGTGTTTTACTATGTATTCTTATAGTTAGTGAATACATTTTGGTTCTATAATGTTATATAATGCATTTTGGTTCTGTTAATTATTGAATGCATTTTGGCTATTATGGTTCATGATGGGTTACTTATAAACATATGTTGTTTTGGTTAAAACATCTTGTTTGTTAGGTGCATAGGTTGGTCTCATATTCATTATGAGTCTGTTGTATTCAATTCTTACTGCCACATTAGACCTGATGTCATAATAAACCAAACCAAACATTAATTCAATGCTCTACTTCAGTTTTTCTAAATAAGCATTCAATTCAAAACTAAACACACATTCACATTTTAAGCCAAATCAACATTCAATACATACTTGTCAACCATCAAAACCAACATTAAGCATTCAATACATACTTTCCAAAATAACCTTCAATACATAATTTAAACCTTTACTACATTCAAATATACAAATCTACACATTTGGTTGTAATACAATGTAAAAAAATCCAAGAAACTACTAAATCAATCCATAATTTATTCTCCATCACACTTTGCTTATCAATTTTCTTCCTCAACTACTGCCCTTGTTTTTGCAGCAACGAAACCTCTTCTTCTTCATTTCTTTCTTCTTCATTGTTTATCTCACCTTTGCTCATCAATGTGTTCCCAGTTTCCATCTTCTTTATTACTTTTATCAAAATCTTAATTTTTTTCATTGCTTCTTTCTATCTTTCCTTTTAGCTGCAATGTCACTTCCCTTGATCTCTCTGTAAATGGAAGATCACACCATTTAATGAACCTACCCACACAACCTTTTTATCTTGCAACCAATTACACACAAATCCAACCATCAAACCCATATAGCATATACGAGTTTAATTACAATAGATATGCTTTTACAACATAAATCTCTAATGTGCCATACCAATTTCATCCTCTCTTGGTCAACAAAATTAATTAGGGGTAATTGGGTCAGCAGAAGCAACAAAATTTTCCATTTCACTCTATGTATCAATAAATTTTTCTATAAGAAGTTGAAGTTTTTGAATCTTAAGCTCCCATAGCTAGCACTAGTATATACATGAGGTGGTCTAAGTGTGTAAATTCAAAAAGATAGCCAGGCCCTCCTCTCTTTGAAATAAAAATTTGGAAGCTTTTAAAATCTTCAAATATTTAACAACACCAAAATTTGATCTCAATCATAACAAACATTACACACATCAAACCCAATAAGAAGAAATTAGGTCACATACCTTGAAACGAGAACAATCGATGAACCTTCTTCCCGGATCAGTAGTTTCCTCTTTCCAAGCTACCCACATTGGTGCAACAATCCCACATTGGCATGTCACTGGAGTTCTGGGCATCTCCCAATCATCGACGCGATTTGTGCTGCTATTTTCGCTGGAGCTCATGTATGTTCCTCTCTTAATTGTTTTCTTTTCTTCGTCATTTTTGGTTAATTATCTTCTTTTCTTCGTCGATCTATGAGGAGGAAGGAGTTGGAATCGATTTGGGAATGGTTTTGGGGATAATAAACCAGCTTTTGATGTAAAGGATTCAATTTTTCTTCTTTATCATTATTGTCTTCTTCTGGTTTGGGACTTATTTTGGGGATTTAGGAATTTTTTAGATTTTGAGATTTAAGTCGGTTAAAGGATTTAGGGATTTAAGGATTTAATCCACGTAAGTTATTAAATCGATTGCCACGTATTGCCACGTCCTTCTTCTGTTAAATGGTTAACAGATATAGACGATAAAATCACTTTCTGTAAATAACGTATAGTTCAATGATTTGACCGTAAAAAAATCAGTTCGGTGATGCATTTGTAAATCGACCCCTAGTAGAATGGGGAAAATGTATTTAACCTATAGAAAAAGTAATACATAAATTCTTATCAATACTTTACACTGAAAATCCTTCAAATTCGAGCAACATGAATATCAATAACCTTAAATCAAAACCAAAACTCAAATTAAAATAAACCCATAATATTTTCAATGATTAGCCAAACGTGATAATTAGGTGAGATGAGAATGACAGAGGTGATTTGCATTTCAAAGAAGAAGAACAATTTAGTTGTTGCGAATTGATCTGGGTTGCAATCGGAGGAGAAGAGAGAGAAGATCCAAAATAAGGAGGGAATCGTTGATTTAATTAGAAATTTGGGGCTTCCTTTGCTTTATTTAGGACTGAAATAATGTCATGGGACGAGGAGGAGAAGAATAAGGTTTAGGGTTGCTGGATCAATTTGAGGAAAAGAGAATAAGATGTGGTGTTATTTTTTATATATATACACAGGCTCAAAACGATGTGGTTTTAAAAAAAAGTGTCAAATCGACATCGTTTTGGCACCAATTATGTACATTTTCAGCTTGCACAGCTGTGCACCTCCATTTTTCCCATATATATGTATATATATATATACACACACACATAATCATATCTCACAAGTAGAAAAAATATATAAATATAAAATTTAAAAAGGGTAATGCCTAGACATAAGTATTTGACTTTCCTCGAGGACTATGTGCTAAAAAAGGTACGTATTTGGATATGGGAAGAAATAGAAACTAAACTAGATGTCATATATATAGAGTAAATAAATCTAGTATTGCATCTCCTTGTTGGAAAATATATACTCTTATGTAATATTTGCTCATATATTACACACAAAATAAAAGGATCATACAGAATAAGAAGTGTAGAGTTCCCTTCAATCCAAACAATGATCTAAAGATGGGTAATGCAGCTCCTGACATATGCAAGCCACAAACGTATCCTCCATAGACGGGATAATAGTGTGACACCCCTAAATCCATGTACTAGTTACAATGGACTAGTGCTCACTATTTAACCTTAACTTCTTCCGGATACAGATATTCAAGACTCACACTATTGACAACTAGGCAGTTCCCAAGAAAGAAGAGGTCTTCCATATAAATAGAGCACAATTATGCAACCCCTTTCATTGACAGAACTTTCTAGACATTGTCAATAATGTTAAATGTAGAATAAAAATATCATAAGATGTGATGCAAATATGGCGCTCACGATACTATCCATTCAACATATCTATCTAGACACATCTTAATGACATAATTATAGTTACAATAATATTAGTCGAATCTCAAGTTCTTATAACTTTTACAAATATAAACATAATTCCCTTCAGAATATTACATCAACAGTATTAATATTAAAAGTAATACATAATACTTCTACTCATTCATTTTCCCTTTTCCTTTGTCTTTTCACAATCCTTCGACCTTCTCTAGTTTAACTAAAAATATTTAATTTAGCAAGAGTGAACAACAAATTCCTCTGCAAGTAATACAACTGTTTAACATATATCCTGCTTAGAATAATCCGAATCTGAAGTCTTCAATAATTAAAACAATAATTGTGAAAAGGCTTGAATAAATAGGAATAAAAGAGATTCCTTTTATGCAATTTTTTATCAACATACTGAGTGGTCACAAAGACCTTGAACTTGTTGAACAAGATTTATCAATTATTCAACTTTAAGCCTTTAGAATATTTTAACAATCACAAAGACTATAAAACATTCTTTGCGAGTACTCTAGGGGATCAACCTATCGTACCTTATATTGTGCACAACATATAAGCCTAGAAATATATGCATAAATCGGAATCATAAGGTCCAATATGTGTTTTTCCCCTTTATCAAGGTTGTTCACCTCATTTTAACATAAGAGTCCGCTCCAAAACAATTTGGATTGGATTAGCATTAATGAATTTTTATCAATAGAATAATTCTATTCAAAGGCACATAAGTGCGAAAATTGTGCACAAGCAAGCATGGTCAATTTAATAGATCGACTGAACTAGGGAAACTTGCACAAATATATATGAAATTTGCGTAAACAATAATTTCTCGAAAGAATAAACTTGCACAGAATAATTAGCTAGTACAAGTTAGGAAATTTCTCAAAATGAGGGAACTTGCACAATATACAAAGTTGTGTAAGTTAGGAACTTGCCTAAAGTATGTAACTCTTCCTTGGTTACGAATGTTTACCTACAACATCCATAAGTATTTACTTAATTAAGTTAATTGTTACCTCTTAATAATTATCGTCAGTATAAATCCGATAATTTCTCTTGTCTTAATCAAAATGTAAATGTCCTCTCACATTATTTCCATAATTTTTTTATAAAAATACATGATTAATCTTTGCTTAGTCTCATATGTCTCATGACAACATATTTAAACGGTAGAAATTATAATAATAATTTTTTACTTTACTTTTATTAATTCTTTTACTATTTCATAACTTCATTTTCTTCATTAAACCTACTTAAAAAATTTATTAATTTTCTTTCGCTGGCCCCACATACTTAAAAACGTTCCCCACATAAAAATAATTTTATTATATTTTTCAGCTTTTAGTATTTTTAAAAGAATTATTTCGGTTCGAAATATAGAAAATTTCGCTACATCGAAATTAAATCCGAAAATTCCCAACTTTTGTCAGTATCTTACTCATATGAAATTATACTTCTAGTTAAAATTTCATGACCATCTGAGTTATAGAACTCGATTTATAGCAGGTTTTGTTAGAAAAATCCTAATATTAGATTGGTCATAACTCCTTCGTCTGAAGTCGGAATTCATTCATTTTCAGACATGAGCTTCGTTAAACCATATAGTTTCATTGCCTAGAAGGGCTTAATTTTTCTCACTAGTTAAGTGGACGAAACTATCTATGAAAAAAAATGGGAAGAATGATTTTCTAGATTTTTTCGATTTTTTCTTATTTTGGTAGAAACTTCACCATAAATAATGTACATGGTATTTAGGCCTCAAACCACTGCCAAAATTTATCTAACTTCCATATATATCATAAAAAATTGGATTCATCCAAAAATTCAAAGTATATTATGAGTTATGGTTGTTACAATCTTAGGTCATATTTCTAAAATTTTGACTTAAACTAAGTTAAGTTGCTTTCTAGGTTTTCTTGCTTTCCTTTACCATTTTTCTATCATCTAAGCTATTTATCAATATATATATTTAGATGTATATGAGTATGATACATGTTTATATACATATATCTAAGACTAAGTAAATTAAATATAGGAAGGTTTTAAGTATTACCTTTACTTAGCTAATCTTCTTGGCTTAACTTGGTATTACTTCCTCCTTTTGCTCCTAAGCTTCACCTTGGCCTTCCTTTCTCCCAAGCTCTCAAACTCTCTCTTTTCTCTAACTTAATTTGCTAAAAATGTGATGCAAGTATTCTTGGTGTTGGTTTCCTTAGTTTTCATTTATGGTCCACTCCCTCATCTTTTCATCTTCCCTCATTTGTCCTAATTACTTAGCCCTAATAATCCAATCAATTAGACTAGGTTAGGATCTAGGTTAGACAAAATAGGGAAACATGATCCACAATTTAAGGGCTAATTTATAAAATCCTACAAGAGTTGTTGCCACCTATATTTAGCCTAAAATTGACCATTTATTCTTTCTCTTTTTTTTAAGCTCATTTATTACCTCATTGATGCGTCACCACTTCTAGAAATTGGTTGAAGAATTTTGGCTTACTATTTGGGCTTTCTTGCAAGGATTGTTAGGGCTTGTTTTGAAATTGTGTTTGGACTATTTTAATCCTTACTTGGACTCTCCCAATTGGCATTTCTTTTGGGCTTGTTAACTAAGTTTAATTCCTTAACTTTTGTTAGTCCCTTATATAGCTTACTTGAATAATTAATTTGGGCTCTCTTACATTTCCACACAAGGCTAGTAACCAAGCTTTGTTAGTTAAAAACATAAGCTTTAATTCACTTAACCTTTAATCATCTTGATTAAATCATTTCTCTAGACTTTCCATTTTGTTCCTCAGTTAGTTCAAACTAATTAAATTAATTAGCATCGTCTAATTATTAATTTATGTCTCTCATAAATATATACACACACACACGCATATATATATATATATATATATATATATATATATATATATATATATATATATATATATATATATAAGGGATCCATAAATTAACAGCTCTATCTTCCCACTAAGTTCCTCTATTGTACTTCAAGGAGCTCCACTCAAAACCCTAATATATATATATATATATATAGGGAATTCATCCGCAAGTAATCCTTAGGTTCATTTTAAATATCGCTTTCAAAGAACCTAGTTAATAATCAGTTGATTCATATGATGGGAAGTGTGATTAATTTAAAAAAAGCCCTGACGCTAGGCTTTAGCGGCAATCATTTAATTCCAAAAATCATGTTAAATTACCAAGCTGTCCCTGTCAATATTTCATCCCCTGCCGCATGAGCTTGTGGCGGCAGGCTTCACCAATTCAAAACATTTGAACATTTGCACATGTAAAATGCTTAAATCTGTTATTATTATTATATTTAGCATTATTATTATTTCATGTTTAAACATATTATTATTTTAAACATATTAGACCTGTTCTTTAAACATATTATTATTTTAAACATATTATCTACATATAATAATAATAATAATAATAATAATAATAATAATATATTATCTACATATATTATTATTATTATTATTATTATATATATGTAGATAATATTATTATTTTAAAATAATAATATTATTATTATTATTACTACTCTAGAGTCTCAAGCACTTATCTTCATATTATTATTTTAAAATAATAATATTATTATATATAATAATATAATAATAATAATAATAATAATAATAATAATAATAATAATAATTATTATTATTATTATTATTATTATTATTATTATTATTATTATTATTATTATTATTATTATATTATTATTATTATTATTATTATTATTATTATTATATGTAGATAATATGTTTTAAAGAACAAGTCTAATATGTTTAAAATAATAATATGTTTAAACATGAAATAATAATAATGCTAAATATAATAATAATAACACCTTTAAGCATTTTACATGTGCAAATGTTCAAATGTTTTGAATTGGTAAAGCCTACCGCCACAAGCTCATGCGGCAGGGGGTGAAATATTGACAGGGGCAGTTTGATAATTTAATACAATTTTTGAAATTAAATGATCGCCACTACTACGATTTGTAATGAAGGTTTTTTTTTAAATTAATCTGACCCTTTTCGATCATCATGTATCAATCTAGTTATTAACTCAGCTATTCTTTGATCTAAAGATTTAGACATTCTTATATATATATATATATATATATATATATATATATATATATATATATATATATATATATATAGTGAATTCATCCCTAAGAACCTGGCCGCTTTCGTAAAGACTATTTCAACAACCAAGCTTACAATCGTTGATCAATATAATTTAAGGCTGAGATTAAAAATAATTTAGCCCCTGCCGCTACAGGATGTAGCGGCAGTCACTAAGAGCCAAAAAGGATTAATGAAATTACCTTGGTGCTCTTTAAAATCAATTCTCAATTTTTGTGTTGCCGCCAACGGCTGTTACGGCAGAGGCCCTTCCCAAATTTTCATGTGCTGACACAAAGCTGTTCAAAGCTGCAAAAAGGCATTGACTGCTGACAAAGCTGTTTAAAGTGAGTGCATGTGACCCTTGCCGTTACAGGCTGTAGCAGAAGGTATAATTTTACTTAAATTCCATTCCTTCTTTGCTTCGTTATTAAGTTCTCCATTCAACTTTTCCTTTCCCAGATCTCAGCTAGCATGGTTTCTTCTCCATATTATTTTTCTTTCTTTTTTTAGATCTCTATATATTTTTGTTTGATGTTGTTGACAACTTTCAGTTTCAAGTTCAAGTTGAGGTTGTGAACCAACGATTCTTCCTTCTTATTTCAGAATGGCACACAACATATATGGATTTGCTGACACAACATATTTCAGTAGGTATTTCTGCTGACACAAACTTCTTGGATTTGCTCTTTTATTAGGTGATGGTTTCTGCCAAAGAAGAGCCATACGTCCCTATTCCTTCTGCTATGGATGGTTTGCTGAAGGTTCATAAATGCATTGTTGATGTCGACACTGATCCAGCTCATGCTCCTCCTGGTGCAGGTGGAACTGTTACCACAAGGATGCTTGTTGCAACAACACAAGGCAGAAGCTTGATTGGGAAGCAGGGTGCCACAATAAAAACTATTCAAGATGCTTTAAATTGTACAATTAAAGTTCTTGGCGGAGGTACTTTTGCAGATGGCACTTTGTCATTTACTTCTTGCTTGGTGGAGATTGTTCGTCTTGCCTACATTTTTTGCTGCTTGTTTCTACAGCTGTTAGTCAGATATAGTTTATGTTCTTACATTATATAAAACCCCTGCTTTATAACATACATTATTTAATTTATAGGTTCTATTCCTTTGCTAAGTCCAAAAAATAATGGATATCATGTTCTCAGCTTTTGCTGCATGTGTTACAATGTGAAGTATCTTTATAAATCATTGAATTGCAATCACGAGCTAATAATGTGACATGATCTTGTTTTCTGTATTTCTGAATTGTTACTTTCTATGACTGAATTTTTAATTGCTATTTACTATTATTGGACAAATTTGTACAGAAAACCTGCCAATTTTTGCTCTACCAGATGATAGTGTTATTGAGGTACAATGGGAGCCAGCAGGAGTGAGTTTGAGGCTGCTCGAGTTCAGCATCTCTTCTTAGATATAACTAAAATATTGTATTGTAATGATAGATTGTAAAAGTTATTAGTTTAGTAGTTTGGTATAATAATGATCATCATACTTGAGGAGATTAATTATTCAACTATTATATTATAATGTTGTAATGTGAATGATTTTAAATGATGTATATAATATTTTTTTATATTTTATATTATATTGTATTTGTGTTTGTTGAATAAATGTGCATTATTAATTAATTTTTTTTAAATATAAAAAGGCTATAGCAACGGTCATCGACCATAGCTATAGTGTTCTATAAAACACAGGCCTATAGCGACGGTCGCCGAGCGTCGCTATAGACATCTATAGCTACGGTCATGACCGTAGTAATAACTTTCAGCAACCGTTGATAAAGAGAAAATACATGATTTTGTCACGACCTAAAGCGACGGTCATCGACCGTCGTTATAGGCCAAAAGATCATCGCTAAAAGTTTTACCAATGGCTTCTATGGTGATGGTCGGCGACCGTCGCTAAAACCCTTAGCGACACTCTTTTGGCCTATAGCGACGGTCGTCGACCGTCGCTATAGGCCGATTTTCTATTAGTGATACCTGCTCATAAAAGGTTTATATCTAGTTCTTTAGATTCTGCAGCTAGTTTACATTGTGAAAATACATTTTAGTTTATAAGTGAAGTTGAAAGTAGTAAATCTGAATTGGTGCCATACGTTGGGCAATTATTTTCAAAGTTGGAAGAAGTTGAAAATTTTTATAGGTCCTATGCTCAAAACAATGGTTTTGAGATTATAATTGCAACTATTCATAAACATGCTCATACTAATGATGTGTCGTCTAGGTTGTATGTTTGTAAAAAAGCTGGTACACCAACTGTTGTAAAGAGTTTACCAGATGATGAAGATGGTAGTAATAAAACAACTATGAAGAGAGACTATATAGGACGCTCATTATGCAAAGCTAGAATATATGTTGTCCATAGTAAGAGAGAAGATAATTGGCGTATTTTGACTGTTGAATTAGAGCACAATCATCACCTAGTGACCCCTACTAAGATAGATTTGATTGAGACACACAGAAATATTACTCTGGTTGCAAGAAAATTAATTGACACTTTAAATAAGTCTGGTATTGGACCAAGTAGGATGATGAATGTTTTAAGCACAATTGGTGGCGAGTTACCAAATGTTCCCTTTACAAATGTAAATGTTCAAAATATGGTGAGAGATTTAAGGTGTGATTCTGCACATGAAAATGATGCACAAGCTACTATAAATTATTTGGAAAAAACTTGCATCCGGAAGTGCAAGTTAAATTTTTTCCCGTGTCAAACCAGATGAAAGTAATCGCATAACATGCATTTTGTGGCTTAACGCCCAATCAAGGTTTATGTATCAACGTTTCGGAAATGATGTAACATTTGACAGTACTTATAGGACAAATAAGTATGACATGTCGTTTGTTCCATTTACCGGGGTCAACCACCATTATCAGTCTATATTGTTTGTATTTGCATTATGACGCCCCCAAAAAAGGTATACACAACCCATTTTGAGTTGCCAAATACATGGTACAAAATTTAAATACAAACTTCATTTATACAATACGACTAAAACGTAGTTGAGAGTTTTAACACGAATATTGTCGCGTAGAAAATATCCAAACTCAAATGGAGTCCTCATTACAATTATTATCACACTATTTCACATAATAGTGAGGACTACTATAGCAACCATCCGGACCATCACTCCATTCCCCGACTAGTCCCAACTATATTCTCAATTCCTGAAGAGAACAATGAAAGAAAAAGGTGAGCTCAACTAGCCCAGTAAAGAATATTATGACTAATATAATGTAAAATAAATGATCGTTAGCCTTCAATAGTGTAAAACTGATAGAATACAATAGACAACATGTTTAACTGCAGCGGAACAAACAATCCATTAGAAGAGTCAAGTAGAGTATGATATCTATTATCTTCTAGGATTTAAGAGTTCATCATTAATATTTTATCGCTATAACACAGCTCAATAAATAAGCCACATCATCGAATTATCCATGCACTACGGGCCAAGGATATTCGTTATTATCATCAATGGTCATTATCATGCCAACAGCTGTCCATAAATGCACTATGGGCCAATAAAGACTTTTACCACATTATTTGTAACATTACAGGTCATGATTATACCAATACATAATTCCTGGTAATAATCATACCAATCAACAGTCCATCTATGCACTATGGCCCAAAGATGACTTTCAACACAATATAAGCATAAGGATGATGACAATGATATAAGCATCAATCAAACAAAATCAAGGATAAATATTAATGATTTTTAATTTATCCAGAGTTTAAAAATGTCTAAATTGTCAACATGATAACTGCTTTGTGGAGTAAAATTCAAGAATAATATTCATGTATCAAAAATAATTTGGACAGAAAGAAAAACAATTTTTGTTGTGAATTACTCCCCGGGTGAATAGTATCTGAGTTAATAGTACCCTGTGAATAGTACCATATGTATGAATAGTATCTTATGAATAGTACCGTATACATGAATAATGTCATATGTATGAATAGTATCCATAAATAGAACTCCGGCATGAAAATCTTAAAATTTAACAAGAATGTCCAGAAAAATATTTCAATGGAACGATACTAGATGAAGCGTAAATTTCAAGGATATTCTACTAATTTAAAGGAGTATAGAAGCAATACTTATCAAAATAAGTGTAGAATTAGGAATATGAAATGAAATAATATTACTTACATACTACAGAGTATGGAAGAAAATATTATTTCTTACGAATATTGAACAAAATAATATCCCTTACCTTAAAAAGAGAGTATTTCTGACTGGTATGGCGGGGATATTTTTGAAAAAAAACTTATACTATTTTCTACACTCAAAGCTTCCTTAAACTCAAAAGAAATATGCTTAATATTATAGAAGAAAAATTATTTGATTCTTGTGTGATTTTCATTTCTAAACTAAGCATCTTATTTATAGAAAAATGGCAGGATACTATTTGAAATAATCACGGGTGAACAGTGGGGGGAAATCACGAGCGAATTCACGGGCGCACACCGGCTGAAACTTTAAAAAATTTTGATTTTACTATGCATCACTATGTAAACACTATGCAGTATTATGCAACACTGTGCAGTAATATGCAAACACTATGCAATAAAATAAAATATATTCTATTTTATAAAAAAAACAAAACTTAAAATATATATATATAATATATATATATTACCCTCACACACATGGCATGTATACATATATCACATACATATATATATATATATATATATATATATATATATATATATATATATAAGTAATAAAATAAAATTGAGATAAATTTTTACCGACGATTTTGAAAAATGGGTAAGTGGGGGTCCATGCAATAAGCTAAATTTACAACAAAAACTTCATAAAAATCCCCTCTATTTATCTCAACTCACTTGGCTTCACTAAACACATTTTTAATAATATTTATTCATCATTAATATTATAACTCGTAATATTAACAACCAGATCATTCCCAGGAAAGAGGAGGCTTTTTGATAAGGACTTCTCCTTATTGGCGCGCAATTACGTGACCAAACCCCTTTTCTCGACAGAACTTTCTAGACATCGTCAATAATACAAATAATTATATGAATAATTTTATCGTCTCAATTATTGATTTAATAATATAAAATATTATGTAGATGATACTGTGACAATAATTGAATCAATAATATGAGATACTATGCAGCATATATTGTGGCAATAATTGAATAAAACTGAGTGACTTCTTTCTTAAGCATCAATAATCAAAATAATGTACAATATCATGTGATACTATGCAACCACGCGTATTAGTGTATTACTGTACTTTTATCATCGAGTATTTCAACAGTTAATGGTAAAAATTTTGCCATTATTTTTATAAAAAGGTATTTATGTCATTTTCTAACTCCGATAGTAATTCCGTTGTGGGGTCCAATAATGATTGTGCCATCTTATGAATATTCTCTAATAAAACAAATATTCCCCGACCAAATGAATATTTTATGACAACATGCTTACTTTACAAAATTTATAAATATTACCCACAACTATAACATTATATCAAATGCACACCTTATTATTCAAATAACATTTAGAGAAAATTAAATCTTTATTCATAAAAGTTGGGGTCTTACATGCATTGTTAAGGGATAAGACAGAGGACACTTTCGTTTGGGTATTAGAGACATGGCTCAAAGCAATAGACTACAAGACACCTATAACCATCATCACTGACCAAAACAAAGCAATGAGTAATGTTACTGCTAAGGTACTCCCTTCTACTTATCACTTATTGTGTTCTTTGGAAGTGCATGCTGCATAGGTGTACACAAAAGAGATGTTTAGACGTTTCCAACGTCAATTCGTCAATTCCATGATGTACAATGTTAGTAAATTTAGTGAGTTGTGTGGCCCTAAAATAAAGGTTTATGCAGTTTATAGGTCAGATAAAGCTGAAAATGGTGGAAGATATAAAGATATCGTCAACAATTATCAGCTGGGGTCGGTAACATGTAATTGTCAAATGTTTTCTCATTCTGGTGAAGTATGCAGGCACATCTTGAGATATTTCATTACTAAGAGTATTTCCCAAATACCGAGCGACATGATTCTTCCCCGGTGGACAAGAAACGCGAACAAGAGCGATGTTAAAGAAGTACTCTTTAGCCCAACAACTACCGACTTTGAACAAGATCAAGCAATGCGATATAATCATTTGATGAGTAACTGTCAGGAGTTAGTCAGCAAAGTTTCTTGCTCAGTACGAGGTTACAAAATTGTCCTTAAGCTGAATGCACGAGAAAAAGCGTTGGTTGACCAGTATGATCCAGATGAGAATATTCCTGAACTGGTAAATGATGACATTGATCGTGCTTTCAGAGATACACCTCAGGATATGGGTTGTGATAATGACGATGAAGATGCAGAGGAAGAAGAATAATAAGATAAGTTTTTGCCATCAATTATTTCTCAAACAAAGGGCCGCAAAAAATAATCAAGATTAAAGAGTGCGTTCGAGAAAATTGTGGGTTCTAAGCCTCATCGAAAATGTGCAATTTGTGGCTTTGAAACCGACCATGATAAGCGCAATCACTATCAAGTGTTAGGGATTCTTGAGCCTAAAAAGTAACTCTTAGTTGTATTATTTATGCTATATTTTTGTATATATGAAAGTGAACATGTCATTGTGATGTTAATTTTTATGTTTATGTTATGTCGTAGTAGTAATATTATAATATTAGAATTATATGTTTATGTTTTTTGTACATATGATTAATTAAAATAAGTACAACAACAACAACAACAACAATAATAATAATAATAATAATAATAATAATAATAATAATAATAATAATAATAATACATATACATACATACATACATTAAGAAATTCTTTGAATAATCTCATACTCACAGTGATTTAATGAAAGTAATAGTAAAAATAATAACATTAATAATAGTAATAGTAATATCAAGAATCAATTACTAATAGTGAGAATGAAAATGCAAGGAATAATCATTACAGTCTGGTAGATTGTCCGTGTCTGAAGGCACGACGTAAAGAAAAATTAGATTAAAATTTGAAAAATACTACATTGCCTAAAGACTCTTTGCAACCTAAATTAAATTATTATTATTATTACTATTATTAGTATTATTGTTGTTATTATAATTATAATAATAATAATTATTATTATTACTATTATCATAATAATAATAATAATAATAATTATTATTATTATTATTATTATTATTATTATTACTGCTATTATCATATTTATTATTATTATTATTATTATTATTATTATTATTATTATTATTATTATTATTATTATCATCATAATGTTAATTTATTAAAAAGTTGGACCATTTTACACTTCAATTGCTTACTCTCCTGCAATTCCTAAATTAATAAAATATTAATTCGTAAATATCATTTGTACAATTCAATTCCTAAATTCATATTAATTCCACTCTCTGCCACTATAGCTTGTTGCGACATCTATATATATTTTCTTCCATCAGTCCATCTTAATTTGTGCTCGTGCCTCGTTTATCGTGTATTAATATATCCTAACATCGTCTGTCGTGTAATGCATATTAATTCGTGCCTCATTTTTCACACCACTCTTTGCCGCTACAGCCTATAGCGGCAATTATATATATGCCTCCCATTCTAATTGCTTACTCTCCTGCCGATTTCCTTTAGTCCTGACAATTATATATTTTACTATTTTTTGTATTTTAATTTAAATATTTAGTTTTTGTTTTTAAAAATTTTAATATTAAGTCTAAATATTATAATGGCATGGTTATTAACTTTTTTTTCATAAAATAAAATATTACATAAATCAACCATTTTTTTCAATAATGTTGCGATTTGACCTATATTATTCTACCAAGCATATTTCATGAGACTTATTTTATAAAACTTTAGTCATTCTTTAAAAATTAAAATTTCTTATAATTCTTTTGTAAAAGAATTAATATTTTTATAACTTTTTAAAATAAACTTTGTAGAGTCGATAATTAAAAAATAATTCACATAACCCTTAATAATAAAACATAAACTGCGGTAAACATGAAAATATCATCCGTACATTTATCTAAACATAAAAACATAATTAGTACACAAATAATATGAACTAAAACATAAGTCTAAATATCATCCGCTGGAAGAAGTCTGGGTTGACATCTAAAGAGTTCCCACGCGATTTGGTATCAAAATACCGTTAAATCTTCTAAGGACCATTTTTATTTGCGAATATTTACACTGCCCCTGACAAAGTAGTCAACATATTTGCAGACGAAAATACCACAATCTGTCTTGTTAGGCTGCACAAGTCTGGTCTTTCGTATGAGCATGCGCGGATCCTGAGTTGGCCACTCACGCTGCAGATCACCAATTCTCAAACAAGCTGGTATCAATTTGACTTGCGTGCACAAAGTAATATTATTTATGGATATAAATTGTATGACATGTAAAAGTACAATACTAACAATTAATATACATACCGTTACTTCAACAAATTCTTTATACATTTGTTGGATCGTAATATACGAGGTATCATCGTAGAGAGGGTCAAAGATGGTGAATGCCTATTCGGTCACCGAGAATACAAACAATATAAAATGCTTGATATCTTGGGTACACACTGGCATGAATATATACGTGAATTCGTGTAACGTCGGGCCCACATCTGGGTAGACATAGGGGTGGCAAAAACTCTCTGACCCATTCGCCTGGCTTGGGGGAACAAAGCTCTTGCCAAGATGCATGAAGAATGATTCCATAAAGCAAATCTTGCCCACATTTTAATTCCCTACGTCCTATAGTACTCCTCTCTATCCTGCAGTAATAGCATATACGCGTCCAGGATATGCTCGAAAATCCAAGATATAGGGCTTAAGGCCTTGAATGCGTCGTGATGCAATGTATACAAGTATCGTGGATGTGATACAGGAAATATTGATGGATCACACACTGCGTCCCCAAACAAATGATTATTTATAAACTCTACCTTCTGCTCCCTAAGTTTTTTGGTAGGGCACTTTTTCCTTCCATAAAAGATGTGCCATTCTGCTATATCTTGTACCTGAAAAATATATTGATAATAGTAATATTATTACTAATTACTAAGATTAATATACTTCAAACATAACCAATATTAATATTAATAATAATAATAATAATAATAATAATAATATTGTTACTATTTAGATTAATAGGATTACTAATAATATTATTCTCAATAGTATTTAGGATGGTTATTAAGATTATCATTTTAATATTAATAAAATTAAACTTAACATGACCACTTCAAGTACTTGCAGTTCTGTCTTCTCTATGAAGTCAGACACGAATGAGTATGAGGGAACATAAGCCTGGGTGGTGGGGACATGCCCTTCAGTTATATCTTGTACCTGCAAGAGATATATATATATATATATATATATATATATATATATATATTGTGACGCCCCAAAAATAGGTATACACAATCCATTCTGAGTGGTCAAATACATGGTACAAAATTCAAATACAAACTTAATTATACAACGTCGTGTAAAATATGACAATACATAAGTCGAGAGTTTAAACACGATATTGTCTCTAGACAACGATATCAAACTCAAATGGTATCCTCATTATAATTATTATCACACTATTTTATAAAATAGTGAGAACTACTATAGCCACCATCTCAGACCATCACTCCGTTCCCCGACTAGTTCCAGCTATATTCTCATTTCTTGAAGAGAACAATGAAAGCAAAGGGTGAGCTCAACTAGCCCAGTAAAGAGTATTATGACTAAGATAATGTAGAATAAATTATTGTTAGCCTTCAACAGTGTTAAACTGATAAAATACAATAAACAACAAGTTTAACTGCAGCGGAACAAACAATCCATTAGAAGAGTCAAGTAGAGCATGATATCTACTATCTTTTATGATTTAAAAGTTTATCATCAATTTTATCGTTGAGACTCAGCTCAATAAATAATCCACATCACTAAATTATTCATGCACTACGGGCCAAAGATATTCATTATTATCACATCCACGAATTATCCATGCACTACGGGCCAAGGATATTCGTTAGTATCATTAGTGGTCATGATTATACCGATACATAGTTATAATCATACTAATCAACAGTCCGTCTATGCACTACGGTCCAAGATGACTTTCATCACAATATAAGTATGAGGATGATGACAATGATATAAGAATTCAATTAAGTGAAAACAAAGGATAAATTTTAAAGATTTATAATTTAATTTATCCAGAGTTCAAGAATGTCCAAATTGTAAACATGATACTACTTTGTGGAGTAAAATTCAAGAATAATATTATATCAAAAATAATTTGGACATAAAAGAATTAATTTTTATCATAAATAGTACCCCGGGTGAATAGTACCCTGTGAATAGTACTTCATGAATAGTATCTCGTGAATAGTACTCTGGCACAAAAAGATTAAAATTTATCAAGAATGTCCAAAAAATATTCCCGTAAAAAGATACTCGATGAAGCGCAAATTTCAAGGATATTCTACTAATTTCAAGGAGTATAGAAGCAATACTTAAACAAAATGAGTGTAGAATTTGGAATCTGATATGAAATAATATTACTTACGTACTACAAAGTATGGAAGAAAATATTATTTCTTACAAATATTGAACAAAAATAATATCCCTTACAACTGTTGAACGAAAATAATATTCCTACGAATATTAATCGAAGATAATATCCCTTACGATATTGAACGAAAATGATATTCATTACGAATATTGAACGAAAATAAAAATTTTACAAATACGAAAAATAATATTGTAAGCGAATATGAAATAAATAATACCCCTTACCTTAAAAGGAGAGTATTTCTGACTGGTAGGGCGATGATATTCTTGGAGAAAACTTGCACTGTTTTCTACACTCAAAGCTTCCTTAAACTATGAAGAAATACGTTCAATATTATAGAAGAAAAATTCTCTGATTCTAGTGCGATTTATAATTCTAAACTCACAGACGCACATTAAACATAATCACGGGCGAATTCGGCGGATGAAATCGTTTAAAAATTTTGATTTTACTATGCAGCACTATGCACCCACTATGCAGTACTATGCAAATAATACAATATAATATACTCGATTTTACATAAAAAAATATATATATATATAATACTTATATATATATAAAAAACAAAAACTGAGATAACTTTTTACCGAAAGTTTTGAAAAATGGGAAAGTGGGGGTCCAAATAATACGCCAAACTTACAACAAATACTTCATAAAATTCCTTCTATTTATCTCAATTCACTTGGCTTCACAAAACATATTTTAAATAACATTTATTCATCATTTAAATTATAACTCGCAATATTAACAACCAGATCATTCTCAGGAAATAGGGGGCTTTCCGATAAGGATTTCTCCTTTTTGGCGCGCAATTAGGTGACCAAACCCCTTTACTCGACAAAACTTTCTAGACATCAACAATAATGCAAATAATAATATGAATAAATGTGTCGTCTCAATTATTCATTTAATAATATAAAATATTATGACAATAATTGAATCAATAACGTGAGATACTATGCCGCAATTACTGTGGTAATAATTGAATAAAACTGAGTGACTTCTCACGTAAGCATCAATAATCAATATCGTGTGCAACTATGCAATCACACATATTACTGTACTTCTATCACTGGGTATTTCAACAGTTAACGGTAAAACTTTTGCAGTTATTTTTATAAAAAGTTATTTATGTCATTTTCTAACTCCAACAGTAATTCATTGTGGGGTCCACCAATGATTATGTCGTCGTACTAATATTCCTTGATAAAACAAATATTCCCCGACCAAACTAATATTTTATGACAACTTGCTTACTTTGCAAAATTTATAAATATTACTCACAACTATAACATTATAACAAATTCACACCTTAATATTCAAAAATGATATTTAGAGAAAAATTAATCTTTATTCATAAAAGTTAGGGTCTTACAACCTCCCCTTCTTATGAAATTTCATCCTCGAAATTGGTGTACGTACCTGGTATGTCAAAAAAGTGAGGATACCTGTTTTCATTTTAGATTCTAACTCTTAAGGTATAACCCTTGAGCGTAGAATATGTTTCTTCTTATCTAAGATTTTAACAAGTACCTCTTCATACGTTAAATTTTTCATTATCTCGTTTAGTTCTAATTCAATAATGTGTTTCGGGTCTTCCATATATTTACGTAACATAGATATATGAAAAATATTATGAACACGAGACATACTTGAAGGTAAGGCGAGTCTATAGGCCACAGTTCCTACTCGATCGAGGATTTCAAATGGGCCAATGAATCGAGGATTGAACTTTCCTCTATTTCTAAATCTTGTAACTCCTTTCTATGGAGCAACACGTAACAACACATGATCTCCAACATTGAATTCCACGTCCCTTTGATGAAGATCAACATAACTCTTTTGTCGATCTTGTGAGGCTTTTATACGTTGACAGATCATTTAAATCTTTTTCGTATTCATGCATACCAATTTTGGTCCCAACAACGTTGCTTCACCCACCTCATCCCAGCATACTGGAGAACGACACTTGCATCCATACAACGCCTCGAATGGAGCCATGCCTATACTTGCTTGATAATTGTTATTGTAGGAGAATTCACTAATGGCAAGAACTTGTCCCAAATTCCTTTGAAGTTTAAGACACAGAGTCTTAAAAGATATTCAAGAGTTTGAATAGTCCTCTCCGACTACCCATCCATCTGTGGATGATATACTGAACTGGATCATAAATTCTTGCCCATAGCTTTCTCCAAACTAACCCAAAATCGTGACATGAATCTTGGGTCTCGATCAAAAACTATGGATACTAGCATACCATGCAATCTTACAATCTCATTTATGTATATACGAGCAAGATGTTCAAGTGAATAAGTTTCTCATATAGGTAAGAAATGAGTTGACTTAGTTAATCTATCGACAATGACCCAAATTGCATCTATGCCTTGAAAAGCCTTGGGAAGACCAGTAACGAAATCCATGGTAATGTGTTCCCACTTCCATTCTGGAATTTCAAGTGGTTGCAATGGACCTTTTGGCACTTGATGCTCCGCTTTGACACGTTGACAAGTTAAACACCTTGAGATAAACTCTGTTATCTCTCTCTTCATATTACTCCACCAAAATGTATATTGAAGATCACGATACATTTTGGTACTCCCAAGATGGATTACAAACGGTGTGTTGTGTGCCTCCATCATGATTTTATACTTTAAATCAAAGTCGTTAGGAACACAAAATCTGGAGTTGACTCGAAGTATTCCTTCTTCATTGATTCTTGCTTCTGGGATAACACCTTCTTGCACTTTCTTCTTCATAGGCATCAGCTCCAAGTCTGTAGCTTGAGCAGCTTTAACTTTATCGATTAAAGTCGGTTCTACTCGTATATTTGACATCATCACGTTGGTCCCTGGATTCTTTAACTCTATCTCCATCCTTTGTAAGTCATACAAAATGGGCCTTTGTGTTGACAATATCGAGCTCGTACCCGCATATGATCTTCTACTAAATGCGTCAGATACTACATTCGCTTTTTCAGGATGGTATTGAATGGTATGATCATAATCTTTCAATAGCTCGAGCCAACGTCGTTGCCGCATGTTGAGTTCCTTTTGGGTGAATAAATATTTGAGGCATTTATTATTCGTATAGATCTCCACTTTCTCCCCATAAAGGTAATGTCTCTAAATCTTTAGAGCAAAAATGACTGCTGCCAACTCTAGATCATGAGTAGGATAATTCCTCTCATATTCTTTGAGTTGTCGTGAGGCATAGGCTATGACTTTCCCATGTTGCATGAGAACACATCCTAACCCTCTGCCTGAAGCATAACTGTAAATGAAAAATCCCTCTGAACCAGATTGTATTGTCAGAACAGGTGCTGAAATGAGTCTTGTCTTGAGTTCTTGGAAACTCTTCTCACATTCCTCGTTCCAACTGAATTTTGTATCTTTTCGAGTTAGCTAAGTTAATGGAGTGGCTATTCGAGAAAACCCTTCCACTAATCTCCAATAATAACTAGCTAAGCCCAGAAATCTAACGTACTTTGGTCACTGACTTAGGTTGCTCCTAGCTTTGAATTGCTTCACCCTTCGCTGGGTTAACAAATATTCCGTGATTTGATATCACGTGGCCAAGGAATGCTGCTTCCTCAAGCCAAAACTCGCATTTCTTTAACTTGGCATATAGCTTATTTTCACGAAGCTTTTGGAGTATTAACCTCAAGTGTTGCTCATGATCTTCACGGATTTTGGAGTATATGAGGATGTCATCAATAAAGACAACCACAAAATGATCCAAATATTCCTTGAATACTCATTTCATCATATCCATGAAGGCAACAGGAGCATTTGTCAATCCAAACGACATGACTAGGTATTTGTAATGCATATACCGAGTTCTAAAAGCAGTCTTTGGAATGACATCAGTTTTAATCTTTAACTGATGATATTCGGAACGAAGATCGATCTTTGAAAAGAATTTGGCACCTTGCAACTGGTCAAACAGGTCATCAATGTGAGGTAACGGGTACCTATTTTTGACGGTGACATAATTTAACTCCCGATAATCAATACAAAGTTGCATACTTCCATCATTTTTCATTACGAATAAAACAGGAGCACCCCAAGGAGACGTACTAGGACGAATGAAACCGATGTCTAACAATTCCTACAATTGGGTTTTTAACTCCTGAAGTTCAATAGGAGCCATTCGATATGGGGCTTTTGAAATGGGTTTTGTACCGAGTTCAAGGTCAATACAAAACTCGATTTCACGCTCTGGGGGTAGGCCAGGAAGTTCTTCGAGGAATACATCAGGAAATTTATTAACAATAGAAATATCATTCAAATCTGATGTATTTTTGTTTAAATTTGTGACATGGTCTAAGAAAGCTTGACATCCATTTTTTAATAAACGAATGGCTTTATGGCTTGATATGACAGTGATTGACTTTAGTAGTTTAGTTGCTTGAATTCGCATAATAGGTTGGTTAGGAATATAAAAGCTAACAACCTTACGAAAATAATCAATTTTAGCATGATGAGTAGTTAACCAATCAATCTCTAAAATTACATTAAATACAAGTATTTTCAAAGAGATAAGATCGACAGGTAACGTGAGGGTACCGATTTGAATCAAACAAGACTTATAAACAATGGATGTAATGAAGGTCTCTCCCAACGGAGTTTCAACAGATAAGTCAAAGTCTAATTTCTCTGGAATTAAATTTAAACGTTGAGCGCAAGTAGGAGAAATAAAAGAGTGGGTAGAACCAGTATCAAATAAGGTATAGACTTCGCAAGAGTTTATGATTAACTTACCCATGATAACCTCGTTCGGGTTCCTCATTTTTTGGGAGGTTACGACAAACGCTCTCCCTTGAACTACCGGCTTTGACTTGTCTGGGATGACCTTTGGTGTCATCATTACCGTTGGAATTGACTTTCGCTAGAGGGCATATTCCACTCTCAATTGCTTCGTCGTACTCCTGATCCATGTTCTTAATCATTAATCTTCAATCCATATCGAATTGGGATTGACCACAATGTATAAGGTAATTCAAAACTCGATGTTGGGTTCTCCCAATTGTTGTCTAAAAAGAGAAATATATATAATCTATTTTAGCCTTCTTGGATCGGACTTCTCTTTCCAAAATATCAATGCGTCGTGCGACTTTTACCCATGCATCCTTCATTCTCGCTCGTTCAGTTGTTTCTTTTTTCAGCTGATCCTTGACATTTGAATTCTCAGATTCCAGCTTTATTATCTTATACTCTACCAAAGAGTGTTTCTGTTCAAGCATCACATATCGGGTAACACAATTTTGAATTGTTGCATCCCTTTGCTCCACGACCTCCTGCCGTTCTTCAGCCTGCTCTTCTAACTCATGAATACAATTTTACAGTTCTACATTTCGATCATAAAGTTCTCCTAATAAATCCTTCTCAGGTTCCTTTTCTTCCTCACTCTCAGTTGCTACCTCTGCGACTAGCTTGGGTGCAACTATTAATTCTTCACTCACCACTTGGATATCTCTAATTTCTTCTTCGCCTGACATCTTACAATCAAATTTAATAACTTAATTAGTACTCCCCAATAAGATCTTTGTTATAACAAGAAATTATACTCCAATATTTATTCTTTAAATGAATCTCCTCGATTCATAACTTAAAACTCTATATGAGTTCATCTTTTGATTTTCAGATGTCATTTTCAAATACTGCCACAAAACAAGGCTTAATTGACATGCCACATATTATTCCTATATTCTGATCGACCAAATAAATAACCAATAAGCTTAGGTAGGTCATACTAGCGAAGAATTTACCCGTTTCTCCCCTCCTAATTCTAGCCTCAAATCTCAGCCAAGGATCATATCCCTAAGCTTTGATACCAACTGTGACGCCCCTAAAATAAGTATACACAACCCATTCTGAGTCACCAAATACATGGTACAAAATTCAAATACAAACTTAATTATACAACCGTCGTGTAAAATATGACAATACATAACTTGAGAGTTTAAACACGAATATTGTCTCGTATACAATATCCAAACTCAAATAGAGTCCTCATTACAATTATTATCACACTATTTTAAAAAATAGTGAGGACTACTATAGCCACCATCTCGAACCATCACTTCGTTCCCCGACTAGTCCCAGCTATATTTTCATTTCCTGAAGAGAACAATGAAAGCAAAGGGTGAGCTCAACTAGCCCAATAAAAATATTTTGACTAAGATAATGTAGAATAAATTATCCTTAGCCTTTAATAGTATAACAACTGATAGTATACAATAGACAATAAGTTTTAGATCAACAGTTACATCAGAATAAGCAATCCATGCACTACGGGCCAAGGATATTCGTTAGTATCATCAGTGGTCATGATTATATCGATACATAATCATAATCATAATCATACTAATCAACAACCCATCTATGCACTACGAGCCAAGACGACTTTCATCACAATATAAGCATGAGGATGATGATAATGATATAAGAATTCAATTAAGTGAAAAGAAAGGATAAACTTTAAAGATTTATAATTTAATTTAGCCAGAGTTCAAGAATGTCCAAATTATCAACATGATACTACTTTGTAGAGTAAAATTCAAGAATAATATTGTATCAAAAATAATTTGGAAAGAAAAGAAATCAATTTTTATCATGAATAGTACCCCAGGTGAATAGTACTTGAGTGAATAGTATCCTATGAATAGTACTTTATGAATAGTACCCCGTGAATAGTACTCGAGCATGAAAATATTAAAATTTATCAAGAATGTCCAAAAAAATATTTTCATGAAAAGATACTAGGTGAAGCGCAAATTTTAAGGATATTCTACTAATTTTAAGGAGTATAGAAGCAATACTTTAACAAAATGAGTATAGAATTCAGAATCTGAAACGAAATAATATTACTTACGTACTACAGAGTATGAAAAAAAATATTATTTCTTACGAATATTGAACAAAAATAATATCCCTAACAACTGTTGAACGAAAATAATATTCCTACGAATATTAAACGAAGATAATATCCCTTCCGGATATTGAACAAAAATGATATTCATTACGAATATTGAACAAAAATAAAATTTCTTACGAATACGAAAAGTAATATCATAAGCGGATATGAAATAAATAATACCCCTTACCTTAAAAAGAGAGTATTTCTGACTGGTAGGGCGGGAATATTCTTGAAGAAAACTTGCACTGTTTTCTACACTCAAAGCTTCCTTAAACTCTAAAGAAATACGCTCAATATTATAGAAAAAGAATTCTCTAATTCTGGTATGATTTTCAATTCTAAACTAAGCATCCTATTTATAGGAGAATGGCTAGATACTATTTAGAAAATAAAATCACTTGGAGATACAAATAAACATAATCATGGATGAATTAAGTAAGCTAATTCGTTTTAAAATTTTTGATTTTACTATCTTTGCATTATGCAAAGACTACGCACTACTACTATGCAGATTATACAAACAATAAAATATAATATATTCTATTTTACATAAAAAATAAAAATATATAATATATATACTAATTAACTCCCCCCGTGATACCCCCCGTGACTTATATTATATATATATATATATAACAAAAACTGAGATAACTTTCTACCGACAGTTTTAAAAAATGGGTAAGTGGGGGTCCAAATAATACGCCAAACTTATAACTAATACTTCATAAAAATCCCCTCTATTTATCTCAATTCACTTGGCTTCACAAAACACATTTTTGATAAGATTTATTCATCATTAATATTATAACTCGCAATATTAACAACCAGATCATTCTCAGGAAAGAGGGAACTTTTCGATAAGGATTTCTCTTTATTGGCGCGCAATTATATGACCAAACCCCTTTCCTCGATAGAACTTTCTAGACATCGTCAATAATGCAAATAATAATATGAATAACTGTGTCGTCTCAATTATTGATTTAATAATATAAAATATTGTGACAATAATTGAATCAATAACGTGAGATACTATGCAGCAACTACTGTGGCAATAATTGAATAAAACTGAGTGACTTCTCACGTAAGCATTAATAATCAATACCGTGTGCTACTATGCAACCACGCGTATTACTATACTTCTATCACCGGGTATTTCAACAGTTAACGGTAAAACTTTTGCCGTTATTTTTATAAAAAGCTATTTCTGTCATTTTCTAACTCCGACAGTAATTTCGTTGTGAGGTCCACTAATGATTATGTCATCGTATGAATATTCCCTGATAAAACGAATTTTCCCCGACCAAACATTTTATGACAATTTGCTTACTTTGCAAAATTTATAAATATTACCCACAACTATAACATTATAACAAATTCACACCTTAATATTCAAAAATGATATTTAAAGAATAAATAATCTTTATTCATAAAAGTCGGTGTCTTACAAATATTCATGTTATTATTAATTTTAATATTAGTAATATTAATATTATTATTAATATGAATAATAATAATATTCATATTAATAATATTATTACTAATATTATTATTAATTAAGCATTAAAAATATCAATATTTACATTCATATTAAGATTCATATTAATATTAATATTAACTTGACCACTTTAAGTACTTGGACTTTCGCTTTCTCTGTGAAGTCAGACTCGAATGAGTAGGAGGGAACATAAGCCTGGGTGGTGGGGATATAACTCTCTTATACTGCATAATTACTTGGCTCCCCTCGCTCTTGGTTCTATTGGGAGAATTGGGAATGATATCCTTCATCATTGAGCCCCCCTGTTGAGTTACCATGTTCCCTCTTACTTCAGAGTTGTAAACACTGTAAAGGTGGTCTCATCCCTATTTCTCAACTACATAGTCGGGAGGCATCTGAATAAAAGCAAAGCACTTATCAAGTAATGACTTTGCACTCTCAACCTGTCATGTAAGATGAACACAATATTAGTAGTAGTAAATAAGATCAATAAATGTAATATTTAGAATTTAATGTACTACACAAAGTTAAACTTAATAATGTTTCAATACCATGTTTATAAGGTGGTGTTGCTGGTTGTAAACAGTCTGAGGCTCGTAAGTAGGGTCTGGGTCCCCTTCCAGACGAGGGCGATGCAGTTTCCTACGTGTAATTTATTGTACCAAGCCATGTATGAATCAAGTTTCATGTAGGTAGAAATTTCATACTGTTGTCCCTTAAGATGGTCTATGTAAGCCTCCTAATGTGTGATGTACTCTCGCCTCAAAGCCATGCAATTATCGACGACAAATCTATGTTCTTTTTCCTTCCTAAGATTGTCGCAATTTTATGCCGAAGGTAATATACCTTGCAAGAACCCACATTGTCTCATCACCCTGTCTTGCATCTGGTATTCTACGATATCAAAATGGATCAAAGGGAGTTTACCAGATCCCAACAACCTTCCTTTAAAATTAAATACATTCATATTATCATCCCACCTCATATAAGGGTGCCAAATTACTTTCCATGAATGTTGTACATCTAACTCTCCTCGGTAGAATGACAAATGATGATGGGGATTGTGTCATTTCTTTAAGGGTAACTATGATTTTCTGAGTATGCCCACGCTAGGGCCCTAGGTAACCATAAGTCTGATTCAGGCCAAGGACTTGACCTTCCAACTTTTAAACGCAAATTTGTAGAACTGTGACATAACCATTAATATATTTTACTTCTTTCCTAGTGACAGTATATAAAGTCATATACAAATACACTAACACAGTTGCACCCCTAGAATATGTTACACAATCTTTAGCGTTGGCAATAAAATACATATACTTGGGATGAACATAATTTTTATTTCTAGTAGGGAACAATATTGCCCAACATAACCAAAGAATGTAGGCCTTTGTGTATCGACCTACCATATCCTTACTTGCTTTAGGTGGACAATTATTAAAATGCTCCTGCAGCCACAAAAATGAAATAGAGCCTCATTTTTTGGATTGTTGATATTCAGCAGCTACTTCAATACCAAAAAATTCTTTAAAGTGAGCCAGAGGAGTGTCAAATAAGGGACAAGTTAAGGGTTTTCCAACCACTAGAAACCCAAAAATAAAGTGGATATTGTCTAAGGTTATTGTAATTTCTCCACAATTTAAGTGAAAGCTATTAGTCTCTGGCCGCCATCGTTCCACCAGGGCGGACACGAGACCAATGTCAGTTTGGTGTACAACTGTCGGATAATTAAAAACCCCAAACCCACATTTTTAGCAGAGTTTTTTGAGCACTTGTTAGAACCCATTGATCGTATTTTTTTTTCCCATTAATTGACATGAGAGTAATTTTCCCCTATCTTTCCCGTCATATATATCACTTGACACGTGATTTTGTTGGTCGTAAAGAACACTTGGGTCAATTGGTCCATAATTCTAACTGTCCATCTAGTACCTAAAAAAATAAAATAAAAATATTTTGTAATTATATCCCAATAAACATAAAAAAACCCCATTTTACAATAATTTAAATATTTTATTTTTAAAGTTATTATAGTCATTATTAGTCCCAATACAACTTTTCATGCATTTAATGGCCCAAACACATAATTCAATCTTTACAGTTAATAAAATACTACTCCCTTCCAATTATTATACCAAATTATTTAACAATAAGTCTAAAATTATAATAAATAATTCACCACATAGTTATATAATTGCCTAAAAATTCAAAACTATTTAACAATAACTCTAAAATTATAATAACTAATTAACCTCATAGTTATATAATTACTTAAAATTCACATGCATATATGTAGAAAAAAATTATAATATTTATTTATTTATAATTTAAAAATTGATAAAAGAAATTTTACAAAAATGATGCTTGAATTTAAATGGAATTTGATTTAGTTATTATAAACATTCATAATAAAACAATAATTTTTTACAATTATTATGCAAAACTATTTAACAATAAGTTTTAAAATTATAATAAATAATTCACCACATAGTTATATAATTGCCTAAACATTTAAGACTATTTAACATTACGTCTAAAATTATAATAACTAGTTAACCACATAGTTATATAATTACTTTAAAATTCACATGCATATATGTAGAAATAAATTATAATATTTATTTATTTATATTTTAAAATTTGATAAAAGAAATCTTACAAAAATGATGCTTGAATTTGAATGGAAGTTGATTTAGTGGATAGGGAAGGAAATAAGAGAGAGCGACATGAGCAATATGAGAGAGATGGGAGGGGAAATGTAATATGAGCGAGCAGCATGGGAAATGTATTTGAAGGGAACTGAAATGGGGAGAAGGCTTTTTGCATTCATTTTTCAGCGTGACTTTTTGTTTTTTACATTCTGTTAGCGTAATTGTCAGCATTTAAGGCGCATTGGGAACGTATGTGGACCCTACTGCTACAACCTGTAATGGCATTATTCCTTGCTTATGTCTTTAGATAAAGAGGGCAACTAGGTAATTTCATTAATCCTTAATTTTTGGTTGTTAGTGTAACATTCAGAATTTTAATTGTAATTTCAAATATTTATTGAATTAAATAAATATTTTAATTGATGAGGTTATTGCTAAATAAATATTTGTTTAATTTGATTATTTATTAATTAAATAAATAAAGCATGAGTGGTGGGAATTAACTTAATTAAGATAATATGTTAATTAAGTTGAAAATTGGTAATTTGGTATTTTGAAATTAATTAAAATAAAAGAGTGATGAATTAAATTTTATGAGATAATAATTAAATTAGAGAGTTGATAATGATTAAATGAATTTTATAAGGTTGTTTTAATTTAATTTAGTAATTAAAGTGATGTATTAATTTATTAAATAAAATTATAATGAAAATTATAATTTTGTTGTATTGGATTATGTGACAAATTGATTTGATAAGTTATTATTAGATTTAATTTAATTAAATATGAATGTGGGAATTTAATTAAATAAAGTGGGACAATTAAACTATATTATAAATGAGTTATGAAAATAAATTAAAAAGTTTTAATTTGGTTTTACCAAACAAAACCTTAGAGCTTTTGAAATTCGTATTTTAATCTTGTTTTGCCAAACAAGGCCTTATGGTTTTAATAATAATAATAATAATAATAATAATAATAATAAATTAAAATAAAATATAACTGACATATATTAAAAGAGGGGAGTTATATATTATCAGTTATATATGTTAATATTATATGTATATATCAGTTGTATTTTGTTTTTACGCTAACTTAGAAAAGAGAGTCCAAGAAAGAACAGAAGAAAACAAAGAGAAAAAGAAGAGACAAAATGAGAGTTTGAGAAAGAAATTGTGAGAAGAAGTTCTACAAGAACAAGAAGGAGTAGTTGTAATCATCTTCTAGTTAACCTAAACAAGAAAGCAAATGTATAATCCTATCTTTTAAGGTTTTGTTTTTATTTTATCAAAAATTATTTGTAATTGATATTTTATGGATAATTGTTGAAAATATGAGTTTGTCATGTGTGAATAGATGATTATAAACTATTTTATATCATTCATTCATGAGTTAGAGTAATCAATTTCATGGAAATATGTTTAAAAGTCAAGAAATTAAACTACAGTGATATATATATATGATACGACTTACTTTGGAATTAAAATTAATGTTCAATTCAAGTAATAAAATGTAAATTGTTTGTTGATTGTGAAAATATATGAAGAAACGAAAACGATATGAGTTAAACGAACAATTTTCGTTGTAAAACGAATTCACAATGAGGAATTTCGCTATAAATGTCAAAAGAAGAAGAAATAATAAAAAATAGTGAAATTAAAGGTTGCAATGTTAATGTTTATGATGTTTATATAGTTAAAAACATGTTAGAAACATTAATTATTGTTTATGTAAAGTTTATGTGTTTTATGTATGCTAAATTTATTGTTAGAAAGGAGCTTGTAGGCCAATTTGGCTTTGTTTTGTGTTCTTCGCGAACAACTTTTTTGCGTCTGTAATGTCATGACAACAGTAGTGCCGATTTTGTGAAGAAATTGGATGCGAAAGCGCCACTCAAAGACCTATTGACATAAGCAGAGAATGACTGCAATACCGGTAATCGAGAGTAAGTGAGGGCTGCACTGCGGTACGAGAGGCATCACCGCATGCGATTCTACATGCTTTTATCTTCTTGTGTGAGCAAGTGTTGGTGTCAAATCTAATTACGCACAATCACGCAAGCAAGTATATGGTCAACAAGTAATATATTAGTAAGTAGAGTATCGTTCCCACGAGGAATTAATAAGAAATTAATATTCATAATTATCAATTTTGTATTAACCCAATTTTATTAAACTAATCCAACTTAAAAGTGATATTTAATAAAACTCATATACTAAAATTATTAATTAATCTACATAACTTAAAAACCTCAATTTCAAACAATTAATGGAGATTTAGGCTTTACAACTTCACTTTAAGTGTGGCGCCCCCAAAATAGGTATACATCACCCATCTTGAGTCGCCAAATACATGGTACATAAATCAAATACAAACTTCTTTAATACAACTGTCGTGTAAAAATACAACAAAATATAGCTGAGTTTTTACATGAATATTATCTTCTAGACAATATCCAAACTCAAATTCAATTCTCATTACATTTATTATCACACTAAGTAATGAGGACTGCTAAAACAACCATCTCAGACCATCACTCCATTCCACGACTAGTCCCGGCTACGTTCTCATTTTTTGAAGAGAACAATGAAAGCAAAAGGGTGAGCTCAACTAGCCCAGTAAGAAATATTATGACTAAGATAATGCAGAATAAATTATCATTAGCCTTCAACCGTGTTAAACTGATAAAATACAATAAACATCAAGTTTAACTGCAGTGGAACAAGCAATCCATTAGAAGAGTTAAGCAGAGCATGATATCTACTATCTTCTATGATTTAAAAAAATTTCATCAACTTTATCGCTAAGACTCAGCTTAATAAATAAAAAATATCATCAAATCATCCCTGCACTACAGGCCAAGGATATTCATGTAATCATCAATGGTCATGATTATACCAAATAATTCCTGGTCATAATCATACCAATAACTATCCATCAATGCACTACGGGCCAATGAAGATTTTTACCACATCATTTATAACATAACGGGTCATGATTATACCGAATGATCCCTGGTCATAATCATACCAATCAACAGTCCATCTATGCACGTAAGCCAAAGATGACTTTCATCACAATATAAGCATGAGGATGATAACAATGATATAAGAATTCAATTAAAAGAAAACAAATGATAGATTTTTAAAGATTTATAATTTAATTTATCCAGACTTTAATAATGATCAAATTGCCAACATGATACTGCTTTGTGGAGTAAAATTCAATAATGATATTGTATCAAAAATGATTTGGATCGAAAAAGAAATCAATTTTTTTGTCATGAATAGTACTCTAGGTGAATAGTACCTAGGAGAATAGTACCCCATGAATAGTACTTTGAGAATATTACCCCGTGAATAGTACTTTATGAATAGTACTCATGAATAGTACTTCGTGAATAGTACTTTGTGAATAGTACTTTATGAATAGTACCCGTAAATAGTACTGTATAAATGAATAGTACTCATGGACAGTACTCCAGCATGAAAAACTTAAAATTTAACAAGAATGTGCAGAAAATATCCTTGTGAAACGATACTAGATGAAGCGCAAATTTTAAGGATATTCTACTAATTTCACGGAGTATAGAAGCAATACTTTAACAGAATGAGGGTATAATCAGGATTATGAGATGAAATATTATTACTCACATACAACGAAGTATGGAAGAAAATATTATTCCTTATGAATACTGAACACAAATAATAGCCCTTACCTCAGAAGAAGACTGGATACTAGAATAGTGAGGCAGCAGACTTCTCTTCTTCTTTCTCTCTATAGCTTCTATCTCTATAATTACTCTTGTGAGTCTTAGTGAATTGGTGAGAATGAAAGAAGAATGAGCTTCTATTTATAGGAAAATGTAGTTTCGATAATTGCACGTTTTGGGGCTTGAAATATTACAGTATAATACCTTCATATTTTCCTTCATTTTTAATTTAGTCCTGCAAGTATTATCAAACTTGCACCACCTCCCCTAATAGTACATCATGTGAATCAATAGTACATTCATGTGAATCAATATTTTTATACATGTGGGAAAAAATAGTTACAGTATAGTATCTTCATCTATACCTCCATTTTTAATTTAGTCATGCAAGTATTATCAATCTTGCACCACCTTCCCTAATAGTGCATGCATGTGAATCAATAGTACACACATGTGAACAAATAGTTATAATCATGTGAATTAATAGCAATTAATTTCTCATTTATCCGATTAATTACCCGATTGGTTAATATAACCTTCAGAAATCAATTATTATCGAAATAAATGTCGATTTTCATTAACACTAATAATCCCAACACAATCTAACTATCAATTTCATCTTTAATCAACACGAACTTATTCATCATTAATATTATAACTCATAATATTTAACAACCAGATCATTCTCAAGAAAGAGGGGGTCCCTATTGGCGCGCAATTAGGTGACCAAACCTCTCATTTACATAACTTTCTAGACATCTTCAATATTGCAAATAATAATATGAATAACTTTGTCGTCTCAATTATTGATTTAATAATATAAAATATTGATATTGTGACAATAATTGAATCAATAATATGAGAGATATTATGTAGCAATTACTATAGCAATAATTGAGTATAACTGAGTGACTTCTCACGTAAGCATCAATAATCAATACCGTGTGCTCTTACCAGACAGTATTCTTGTACTTTTTTACTAGGGTAGTTCAACAGTTTAAAGGTAAAACTTTCACCGTTATTTTTATAAAAAGATAATTCTGTCATTTTCTAACTACGATAATACTTCCGTTATGGGGTCCACCAATGATTGTGTCGTCGTACGAATATTCTCTGTTAAAATGAATATTCATCGACCAATCGAATATTATATAACCACTTGCTTACTTTGCAAAATTTGTAAATATTACCCACAACTATAACATTATATCAAATCCACACCATAATATTCAAAAATATATTTCGAGAAAAATTAATCTTTAATCATAAAAGTTGGGGTCTTACAACCTCCCCTTCTTATGAAATTTCATCCTCAAAATTAGGGTGCGTACCTGGTATGTCGAAGAGGTGAGGATACCTTGACTTCATTTCAGATTCTAACTCCCAGGTCATTTCCTCAATATCGTGGTTTTTCCATAAAACTTTGACTTGAGGTATAACCTTGGAGCATAGAATATGATCCTTCTTATCCAAGATTTTAACAGGTACCTCTTCATACATTAAATCTTCCGCTATCTCGTTCAGATCTAATTCAATAATGTGGTTCGGGTCTTTCACATATTTACGTAACATAGATATGTGAAAAACGTTATGAACACGTGACATACTTGGCGGTAAAGCGAGTCTATAGGCAACAGTTCCTACTCAATCGAGGATTACAAATGGGCCAATGAATCGAGGATTGAGCTTTCCTCTCTTTCCAAATCTCGTAACTCCTTTCCATGGAGCAACATGTAACAACACATGATCTCTAATATTGAATTCCACATTCTTTCGATGAAGATTAGCATAACTCTTTTGTCGATCTTGTGAAGTTTTTATACATTGTCGGATCGTTTAAATATTTTCCTTAGTCATACGTACCAACTCTGGTCCCAACAATTTTGCTTCACCCACCTCATCCCAAAGATCTTTGGAGAAGCGAAACTTTTTCCATAACGCGCTCAAATGGAGCCATGCCAATACTTGCTTGATAAGCTGTTGTTGTAGGAAAACTCCACTAATGGTAAGAACTTATCCCAACTTCCTTTGAAGTTAAGGACATAGAGTCTTAATAAATCTTTAAGAGTTTGAATAGTCCTCTCGAACGCCCGTCCGTTTGAGGATGATATGTCGAACTAAATCATAAATCTGTGCCCATAGCTTTTTGCAAACTAACCCAAAATCTTGAAGTGAATCTTGGGTCTCGATCAGAAACTATGAATACTGGCATACCATGCAATCTTACAATCTCGTTTATGTACATACGAGCAAGACATTCAAGTGTATAAGTTTCTTGTATTGGTAAGAAATGAGCAAACTTGGTCAATCTATATATAATGACCCAAATCGCATCTATTCCTTGAGAAACCGTGGGAAGACCAGTAACGAAATCCATGGTAATGTGCTCCCACTTCCATTCTAGAATTTCAAGTGGTTGCAATGGACCTTTTGGCACTTGCTGCTCCGCCTTGACTCGTTGACAAGTTGGACACCTTGAGATAAACCCCGCTATCTCTCTCTTTATATTGCTCCACTAAAATGTATGTCGAAGATCATGATACATTTTGGTACTCCCAAGATGGATTGCAAATGGTGTGTTGTGCGCCTCCATCATGATTTTATACTTCAAGTCATAATCGTTAGGATCAAAACGTCTGAAGTTAACTCGAAGTATTCCTTCTTCATCAATTCTTGCTTCCAGAATATCACATTCTTGCATTTTCTTCCTTATACACATCAGCTCTAGGTTTGTAGCTTGAGCAGCTTTAACTTTATCGATTAAAGTCGGTTCTACTCGTATATTGATATCATCACATGGGTCCTGAAGTCTTTAACTCTATCTCCATCCTTTGTAAGTCATACAAAATGGGCCTTTCATGACAATATTTACTTTCGCACGCATATGATCTTCTACTTAACGCGCACAACTACTACGTTCATTTTTCCAGGATGGTTTTGAATGGTATGATCATAATCTTTCAACATCTCAAGCCATCTTTGTTCTTCGAATATTGAGTTCCTTTTGAGTGAAGAAATATTTGAGGCTTTTATGATCCGTATAGATCTCCTTTCTCTCCATACGAGTAATGCCTCCAAATCTTAAGCCTTTAAAACGACAAATGTGCTAACTCTAGATCATGAGTAGGATAATTCCTCTCATATTCTTTGAGTTGTCGTGAGGCATAGACTATGACTTTCCCATGTTGCATGAGAACACATCCTAAACCTTTGCCTGAAGCATCACTGTATATGACAAATCCCTCCGAACCAGATGGTATTATCAGAACAGGTGTTGAAAATGAGTCTCCTCTTGAGTTCTTGAAAACTATTCTCACATTCCTCGCTCCAACCAAATTTTGTATTTTTTCTGGTCAGCTGAGTTAATGGAGTAGCGATTCGAGAAAATCCTTCCACGAATCTCTGATAATAACCTGCTAAGCTGAGAAAGCTACGTACTTCGGTCACTGACTTAGGTTGCTCCCAGCTTTGAATTGCTTTAATCTTTGCCTGGTCAACAGATATTCCATGATTTGATATCACGTGCCTAAGGAATGCTACTTCCTCAAGCCAGAACTCGCATTTCTTCAACTTGGCATATAGCTTGTTTTCACGAAGCTTTTGAAGTATCAACCTCAAGTGTTGCTCATGATCTTCACGGCTTTTGGAATAAATATGGATGTCATCAATAAAGATGATCAAAAAGTGATCCAAATATTTCTTGAATACTCGGTTCATCATATCCATGAATGCTGTAGGAGCATTAGTCAATCCAAAATACATGACTAGGAATTCGTAATGCCCGTATCGAGTTCTGAAAGCAGTCTTTGGAATGTCATCAGTTTTAATCTTTAATTGATGATATTCGGAACGAAGATCGATCCTTGAAAAGAATTTGGTGCCTTGCAACTGGTCAAACATATCATCAATACGAGGTAACGGGTACCTATTTTTGATGGTAACATAATTCAACTCCCGATAATCAATACAAAGTCGCATACTTCCATCTTTCTTCTTCACGAATAGAACAGGAGCACCCCAAGGAGACGTATTAGGACGAATGAAACCGATGTCTAACTATTCCTGTAGTTGGGTTTTTAACTTCTGAAGTTCAATAGGAGCCATTCGATATGGGGCTTTGGAAATGGGTTTTGTACCAGATTCAAGGTCGATACAAAATTCTATTTCATGCTCTGGGGGTAGGCCAGGAAGTTCTTCAGGGAATACATCAAGAAATTTATTAACAATAGAAATATCATTCAAATCTGACGTATTTTTATTTAAATCCGTGACATGGGCTAAGAAAGCTTGACATCCGTTTTTTAATAAATGAATAGCTTTATGGATTGATATGACAGTGATTGACTTTAGTGGTTTGGTTGCTTGAATTCGCATAATAGGTTAGTTAGGAATATGAAAGCTAACAACCTTACGAAAACAATCGATTTTAGCATGATGAGTAGTTAACCAATCAATCCCTAAAATCACATCAAATGCAAGTATTTTCAAAGAGATAAAGATCGATGAGTAACGATGTTAGAACCGATTTGAATCAAACAAGACTTATAAGCGAGTGGATGTAATGAAGGTTTCTCTAATGCGGTTTCAACAGATAAATCAAAGTCTAATTTCTCCGAAGTTAAATTTAAACGTTGAGCGCAAGTAGGAGAAATAAAAGAATGGGTAGAACCGGTATCAAATAAGGTATAGACTTCGCTAGAGTTTATGATTAGCTTACCCGTGATCACCTCGTTCAGATTCCTCACTTTTTGGGAAGTTACAACAAACACTCTCCCTTGAACTATCGATTTTGTCTTGTCTGGGACGGCCATTGATGCCTCCATCCCAGCTGCACTTGACTTTGGTGCACGATAAAATCGGGCTAGGTGACCTTCTCTTCCATAATTGTAACATGCTTTTTGAATTGCTGCGTCATGCATTTTGGTGATGTGTCCCTCCCTCTCTGCATTTGTAACATACGACCCGATGGTCGTTCTCTCTTCCTTAACAACAAAGTCTTTGGTCTTTGACGTCTTTCCATCATTATTCAATCTCCTCTTCTTGAAATTTCCACTTCTATTATCTTGGCCATGATTACCACCGAAGTGGTTACCATTTCTGGCATGTTGATTCTCTCCACGTTTGTTATCACCGCTTTGATGACTGCTGCCACTGGTATTATCGACTTGCGGGCTGCTCTCTCTTGGTTGGGTTGACTCATTATCGCGCTCCAATAACTAAGCCCTATTTACAACATCTGAATGCAAACACAGTTTGTGAGAGATAAGGTATTAACGTATCTCGGGTTTCAAACCTCTTAGAAACATCTGCGTCATTCTCTCCTCATTATCAACCAAGTGTGACGTAAACCGGGACAACTCGACAAACTTAGCTTCGTACTGCGACACGGTCATATTATTTTGCTCTAGTGTGATGAACTCTACCTCCTTCATGTGATGAATACTTTCGGGAAAGTACTTGTCATTGAACAGTTCATGGAACTTCTCCTAAGACATCTTTAGTGCTGCAGGCTGAGTACGCTTTACAGATTCCCACCAGTAATCTACCTCTCCTCGCAACATGAATGTGCCAAAGGGAACCTTTTGCTCCTCGGAGCATCCCAAGACATCAAATATCTTGGTGATCTGCTTTATCCACGTCTCTGCCTTAAGTGATTTTGGCTCTCCCAAAAACTCTGGTGGTCCCAAGTCCTTGAACTGCTTAGAGGTGACCATCCGAGAGTTGCCAGTGTTTCTACCTGCATTTTGAACAGGAGCCGATCTCGCCTGATGTTTCATGAATTGCATAAAGCCTCTGAACATCCCATCGTTCATCATTTGATCGGTGTTGTTGTTTACTTGAGGATTATTGTCTTCCTCTTGCACATTATCCTGAGTATTGATCGTTGGTAACTCAACGGTCTCATGTGATTCATTGCTGATCTTAACATTTTTAGATGCCATTTTCAAACACTGCCACAAAACAATGATTAATTAACATGTCACATATAATCCCTATACTCTGACCGACCAATTAAATACCAAATAACTTAGGTAGGTCATACTAGAGAAGGAATTCCCCGTCTCTCCCCTCCTAGTTCTTGTCTCACATCTCAGCCATGGATCATATCCCTAAGCTTTGATACCAAATGTGATGCCCCCAAAATAGGTATACATCATCCATCTTGAGTCGCCAAATACATGGTACAGAAATCAAATACAAACTTCTTTAATACAACTGTCGTGTAAAAATACGACAAAACATAGCTAAGTATTTACATGAATATTGTCTTCTAGACAATATCCAAACTCAAATTCAATCCTCATTACATTTATTATCACACTAAGTAGTGAGGACTGCTAAAACAACCATCTCGGACCATCACTCCGTTCCCCGACTAGTCTCGGCTACGTTCTCATTTCCTGAACAGAACAATGAAAGCAAAAGGGTGAGCTCAACTAGCCCAGTAAGAAATATTATGACTAAGATAATGCAGAATAAATTATCATTAGCCTTCAACAGTGTTAAATTGATAAATTACAATAAACATCAAGTTTAACTACAGCGGAACAAGCAATTCATTAGAAGAGTCAAGTAGAGCATGATATCTACTATCTTCTATGATTTAAAAAGTTTTTCATCAACTTTATCGCTGAGAACCAGCTTAATAAATAAACCACATCATCGAATCATCCCTGCACTACGAGCCAATGATATTCATGTAATCAATAATGGTCATGATTATATCGAATAATTCTTGGTCATAATCATACCAATAACTGTCCAATATCAATGCACTTTGGGCCAATGAGGACTTTTACCACATCATTTATAATATTACGAGTCATGATTATATCGAATGATCTCTGGTCATAATCATACCAATCAACAGTCCATCTATGCACGTAAACCAAAGATGACTTTCATCACAATATAAGCATGAGGATGATGACAATGACATAAGAATTCAATTAAAAGAAAGTAAAGGACAAATTTTTAAAGATTTATAATTTAATTTATCCAGACTTCAATAATAATCAAATTGCCAACATGATACTGCTTTATGTAGTAAAATTCAAGAATGATATTGTATCAAAAATGATTTGGACCAAAAAGAAATCAATTTTTTTGTCATGAATAGTACTCTGGGTGAATAGTACTCGGGTGAATAGTACCCTATGAATAGACTTCAGAAATAGTACCCCGTGAATAGTACTTTGTGAGTAGTACTCATGAATAGTACTTTATGAATAGTACTTTGTGAATAGTACCCGTGGATAGTATTTTATGAATAGTATCGTATAAATGAATAGTACTTATGGACAGTACTCTGGCATGAAAAGCTTAAAATTTAACAAGAATATGCAGAAAATATCCTTTTGAAACGATACTAGATGAAGCGCAAATTTTAAGGATATTCTACTAATTTCACGGAGTATAGAAGCAATACTTTAACAGAATGAGGGTATAATCAGGAATACGAAATAATATTACTCACATATTACAGAGTATGGAAGAAAATATTATTCCTTATGAATACTAAACAAAAATAATATCCCTTACCTCAGAAGAAGACTGGATACTAGAATAGTGAGGTAGCAGACTTCTCTTCTTCTTTCTCTCTATAGCTTCTCTCTCTATAATTGCCCTTGTGAGTCTTAGTGAATTGGTGAGAATGAAAGAAGAATGAGCTTCTATTTATAGGAAAATATAGTTTCGATAATTGCACGTTTTGGGGATCAAAATATTACAGTATAATACCTTCATATTTTCCTTCATTTTTAATTTAGTCCTGCAAGTATTATCAAACTTGCACCACCTCCCCTAATAGTACATTATGTGAATCAATAGTACATTCATGTGAATAAATAGTTCTATACATGTGAAAAAATAGTTACAGTATAGTACATTCATCTATACCTCCATTTTTAATTTAATCATGCAAGTATTATCAATCTTGCACCACCTCCCTAATAAGAGACGTGCATACGAATCAATCAATAGTACACACATGTGAACAAATAGTTATAAGCATGTGAATTATTAGCAATTAATTGCTCATTTATCCGATTAATTACAAGATTGGTCAATATAACCTCCAGAAATTAATTATTATCGAAATAAATGTCGATTTCCACTAACACTAATAATCCCAACACAATGGAACTATCAATTTCATCTTTAATCAACACGAACTTATTCATCATTAATATTATCACTCGCAATATTTAACAACCAGATCATTCTCATGAAAGAGGGGGCTTTCCGATAAGGATTTCTCCCTATTGACGCGCAATTAGGTGACCAAATCTCTCCTCGATAGAATTTTCTAGACATCGTCAATATTGCAAATAATAATATGAATAACTTTATCGTCTCAATTATTGATTTAATAATATAAAATATTGATACTGTGACAATAATTGAATCAATAATATGAGAGATATTATGTAGCAATTATTGTAGCAATAATTGAGTATAACTGAGTGACTTCTCACGTAAGCATCAATAATCAATACCGCGTGCTACTATGCATATTATTGTACTTTTACCACCGGGTAGTTCAATAGTTTAACGGTAAAACTTTCGCCGTTATTTTTATAAAAAGATAATTCTCTCATTTTCTAACTACGACAATACTTCCGTTGTGGGGTCCACCAATGATTGTGCCGTTGTATGAATATTCCCTGTTAAAACGAATATTCCCCGACCAATCGAATATTATATAACCATTTGCTTACTTTGCAAAATTTATAAATATTACCTACAGCTATAACATTATATCTAATCCACACCATAATATTCAAAAATATATTTCGAGAAAAATTAATCTTTATTCATAAAAGTTGGGGTCTTACATTAAGTATCATTCCAATTATCACACCTTATTCTAATTTAATTTATTATCTCAGTTTATTAATCAAGAACACTTATGTAGAATTAGCCATTTCTCAATGCACTAAATCCATATTAACTTAAATCCATAATTTAGATAGAATTAAGCCAAACACCTTAATTAACTAATTTACTATATCTTTATGTGAATTACAATTAAGAAGGATTTAATTCCAAGTTCTTACCAGATTACATGCGATGCTAGGCATATCTCTACCCTAACATAAATCAAGAATCTGTTCAATCACAAAATTCAAGAACACATGCTATTGTGATTAGGTCTAGAATTATATCTCATCTCTCGAATACATATTATTCCACATAAAATTGGTGATCAAGCAATTCATAAATTAATCACAAATCACAATAGATAAACTGAATTGATAATTTATTAAACTTAAATCAAGGCATAATAATTTTCAATCAACGTTAAAGATCCATTGCAAACCTAAAAAGTAATTTAGTTCATAACTACTGAATTAAATACTGAATAAATAAAAGAAATCATCATCCTGATTACACAATTTGAAATTAGAGAAGAATAGTAATACACCACCCTTCTTGCCCTTCAACAATGCAATCTTCGTGAAATCAACTCTTTTTTCTTGTTTCTCCAAATTCTTGCTCATCAATTATATGTCTCCAAGTGTATCCTCCCTTGTTGTAAAATCTCCAGCAATTAACATAAGCCAACTGACTCCCACTCCATCACTTCAATTCCATTCCATCTCAAACTCGTCATACAAGAATTTTAATGGAAATCAAATTCCAAATTTAATCCAACAAGTTTGTGGACATAGAGTCCCAATTAACTTGAAATAAACTCCCTAACACACTCCTAATATAGCATATTACATAAAGAATTTAACTCTCCCATCACAACTTAAATTCCAGCAACTAACAAAAACACAGCTTTTGCCCCGTCCGACGCAAGACGCCCATGTTTAGTATTAGAAACAGTGACTCAAGACCCATTAGCTCATGTAGTAAACCGATATTTGCAAGTACGCCCCCATGCCACTTTGCTTTTATATTCTGGCGTCCGCTACCTGGTCATCTGAGAATGTCTAAAATTGCTTGAATTTCCTTCCAATGCTAGCATCTTGATGAGCTCACTTATTATCCTTTCACAAAAATAAAAACCCATCAAAAGTAACATGAAATTTTTCAAAAACTAACAATATAACCAGCTAAATAAACATAAATTGTAGGTTAAAAACCTACTCATCACCAGTCGGTACGCCACAAGTCGTTCTAGATGAATGGAATTGCAAATATCAGATTATGATTGGTCAGAAATTTGATTTTTAATGTACAAATTTATAATTGTTGATATAGTGTCAACTTATAACTATAAAATGTGATTAACCACATTGTGGTGAAGTTATAATATCAAATATGAAAGCTATTGAATTAATGAGTTATGTGATAACTGAAGATTTGTGTTATTGCATTAAAAGTGTGGTTTAATCATGTGGTTAAATCTAATACCAAGAGCTGTAAATGAAATGGATATTCAGCTTGTACCATGATCATGTGGTAACTAATTATGTCACAATGACATGTGTATAGGATATTTCAGAATGTGAGTTATTACTATTTAGCCTACACGCAAGGCAAGTTTCAAACTTTAATCTCTATTTCAGTTTGTCCTATCTGTGACACCCCCAAATCTAGGTACTTCATTCCCACAAGATTTGGTGCTAACTATCCATACATTCATACTATCAACCCAAATAAAATAATATTTAAACCATAAATCCTCCCTTTAAATAGGGTTACATCATTAAATAAAAATCTTCCCAGGTTATCTAACTTTAAACATCATTCAAGTGCAGAAATAAAATTATTACATCACATCATTATTTAAAAGTCTATGATCATCACAAAACATAAAATTACAAGTCTGCATCACTTGTACATTTTTCCCTTTCCTTTGCTAGTTGAAGGCTCATCTACCTTCTCCACTTTAGCTACAATAATAATATTTATGCAAAAATGAGCAAAACAATTGCTCACTGGATATAACAATGAATCAACAGGAGAATAATAATAATAACTGCCAATGAATAGGCTCATCAAATTTGAATAGTACTCTATCAATGATAATCAGAAACTAGAATCCAAAATATGGAATATATATAACTGAGGGTCATAAGACCATGAACTAAGTAATAGTTGCGAGTAATCTTTCAACTTCAACTTTAACAGTCATAAGACTATAAGGACTCCTCGTACTTAGGGGGATCAGCCGTTCGTACAATGTATTGTGCACAAACATTTCAACGCTAAGCGTAAATTATCCCCTAATAATAATAGGGTTGTTCATCTCAGTATTTAGAGTACAAGTCCGTACCAAAGAAAGTTTGGTTTGGATAAGCTTTCAACGGTAATTTAAAGTTTAACGAACATCAACTAGAGGACTAGTTGAATCAATAGTGTTTAATAACACAACAGTTGATCAATAATAACATAATATGGAACAATGAATAAGTGTAAGCGAACTAACTATATCTTGAACTCATGCTTAGAAACAACTACAAAGCATAAGTATTGAATGACAATAAAACTTGCTTGAATAAAATTATGCTAGGACTATGAATTATTGAATATACATTAAGTAATAGCAAGCTGAAAATAAAGATTGCTCATTATGAGAATAGCTTGTGTTAAGTAAATGAGATAAGATATTTCAACATTAGAAATTAGAATTCAAGAAAACTGCATTCATAATATCCGAATGACAATAAAGAAACTTGTCTAAAAATAAACAAGTTAGAATGCATCAATAAATATTGGAATTCAAACTTGTTTGAATAAAGTTAAAGTCATAGCTAGTTTGCTCAAATAATAACTAGGAATACAAAAGTTCACTTAATGAAAGTTTAAAGTAAGAAACTTGCTGAATGTAAAAAGAAAAGTTTAGAAACTTGCTTAATCAAGAGAATAAAGTTACACAATGTAATAATAGAACTATCTCAACGAAAATGTAGAGTTAGAAAACGACAAGCAGAGATTTTGTAATTTAATTTTAATATTTATTGGATTGAATAAATATTTTTTGATGAATTAATTATTAGATTAAATAATTAATTGATGAAGTTGTGGTAGATTAATTTAATTATATGTGTTATATTTATTAAATTAATGTGGAGAATTTTATTATTCAAAGTATGTATTTATGTGAGCTTATTGAATTAAAAGAAATATTTAATAAGCCTAATGTTATTTTAATTAATTTAATAATTAATTAGAGATTTAATAATTTGACATATTAATAAATGAGAAATTTAATTATGTGACTATGTGAATTAATGAGAAATTATTATATTTTATTTAAATTAAATTAAATAAGATATTTGATTTATTTTTATAATTGGGTGTGACATTATTTAAACTATATTATAAAAGTTTAATTAAATTAAATGGGTATAAGCCTTTTAAGGCTAGCCAAACAAGGCATTAGTGGAGGTTGGAGTAGTTTACCCATGATGGGTGGCGGCGACCACAACAACGTCGATTTCTTTCCTTTATTATATCGTCTTTTTTTTTTCTTATTATTGCTAAGTTTGGAAAAGCAAAAGAGAGAGAGAGTTTGAGAATTGAGAGAGAAATTTGAAAATTATTAAAGGAGATTGTAAGTGGGTGAGTGATTGAAGAAGAGTTGAGGAAGTTTTTCTTACTAATCTACACTCTACGCTTTGGGTAAATTCTTGACCCAGATTTTATTTACGTTATTAAAGTTTTTTATAAAAATGGCTTTCAATTTTTTTATAAAGTCTTTGTAAATTGAAAAGAGTAAGGATTATGTGCATATATGTGTTAAGATGTTGTTTTAATGTGTTTTCCTATGTATTAGATGGTTCCATATCATCGGTTTCATAATAAAATTATATAGTTATATGGTTACAGAGTATATTATATGGCCATATGGCCCTTATACGTGAATTTAATATGTCAAACATAAATTGTTTTGTAAAATTCACACACGTATATAATTATGCATGTTAAAAGCAGAAGGAAACAAAACTTGAATGGATGGATTTGGTGTTACTTGAATCCAAGTAGTGTTAAAATTTTATGTTTTATGTTCAAAACCTTCAAGAACATCAAGAATAGTGAAATTACATGTTTTAATTACGTGATTATGTGTTTTAATTGGTTAAAATCACTCTATAAAGGTTGGGTAATGATTATATATGAATTCTAGTATATGGGTATGTTTAATTTGATGAATTTAATGATGATATAATGATAAATTTTGCGATTACTGTGTTTCACTTGACTGGAAATTCAAAAGCTGGAGTTTTTGGCATGGCCAACTCAAGCCTAATTCTATGCCATGGCATATGCCAGCATGTGCAAAATGCTAAGTCTAAATGCCATAGCTGAGAACGACAAACGACCTAATGGTGGCGCCATGCAGTTTGGCACTTAGCGAGAATGGTCGAAATGAGTTTTTAAATGTTCAAGTCTAATAATGTGTTAGTAACTTAATCTAATGAACATAAAAACATGTTAGACATATAATGAGGTGTTAAAATAAATTCTTAACATGTCAATAACACATTTATGTGTGAATTGAATGATTGAATGCATAGTTAGCTTATTGTTCATGAAGTGTTAATTGTGATGATGAGTGTAGTAATTTGACTAAGTATAGTCATGAATTAGAGTTAAAAAAAAAAGAATGAAGCTTGTGATGACTAGTTACGTTATAATTGGTGGTATTGTGAATGTAAATGGTATGTAGGATTAAATCAAGGCGAGTATAATTAACGTGTAATCTACGCATGCGAGGCAAGTTTTCTAACCTTACTCGTTATCTTAATATGAGCTTATAAGTTGTCTCTTTACTTGAGCAAATTCTCGTTATTATTGATCAAGTCCATTTTATTATATTAAAGTGTATTAATCTTTCAAAGTATGATTTTGTTATACAATAATTATTCTATTGTATACCTTTTGAGATTGCTATTCAATTTTAAATTATCGATTCTTTGTTGAACTTTGTTAGACTAGTGAACCCTTAATGATTCGACTAGTCCATAGTTGATAAGCGTTCTAAATTTTGAGAACCCTTGATGAATTATCAAACCAAACTTCCTTTAGTGCGGACTCTAATGTCAAGCGAGATGAGATGAACAACACTGTAGGGGATTACTTATGCGTTAAGCGTTAAGATATTTGTGCGTAGTATGGTACTAAGGGTTGATCCCCCTAAATGCGAGAAGAAGAGTCCATAGTCTTATGAGTATTAAAGGTTTCAAGTATAAACACTTGACAACCTAGGACATAGTTCAAGGTCTTATGACCCTCGGAAGTTCTTTTGTTTCTTGTTATTCATTCTTGATTCAAAAATTTGAGTTTTCTATTTTGAAGTCTTTGATTTATTTGCATGTTATTATTCATTTGTTTATATTGTTATACTTGTGGGCAATCGTGCTCACTCTTGCGTAATAATAACATTGCGATTAAAACGAAAGATCGAGATGAGCCTTCCACTAGTAAAAAGCGAGAGGCAAGGTTAACAAATGAAGAAGATTTGTTGTTATTATGTATTTATATTTTAGACTTGATGTTATTTAAGACTTGTTATTGTTTATGATTCCGCACGGATGTTTAAGGTTAGAGTGACACAGGATTGTATTTTATGCGAGATGATGTAACCCCTATAAGGGAGATTTATTTATTTAATTCTATCTATTGCATGGTTTGCTTTTATTTATGGGTAGATAGATAGATGATATTTTATGCGATGAACACCAAATCTGTGGAAATGGAAGTACCGGATTTGGGGGTGTCACTGAGGTTGGTATCAAAAGTATGTAGGTTATGAACCTTAGGTGGGGAACAACCTTAGGTAGTAGCCTTATAGGAGATCGAGAACATAGTGGTGGTAAACTCTTATCGAGTTATAAGAAATGAATTTCTTAATTCATTGAAGATAATAAAAGACTTTATGTGCTTATGTGTTAAATTATGTGTTCACTAGCACTAGCACGGATTAGTAACTAAAACTTAAAATTTTGTTGTCGGGATGTCGGATGTTAGAGGAGCTAGTCGAAAGTGGGGAGGAGGAACCCAGAGTACCTCTGGAGGAGGAGCCCCGAGACATTCATGTCGTCGAGAGAGCAGTTAGTCTGAGAGAGAGCCATCTCCTTTGATCCTTGTTGTTGTTGGTGGGAGCATGAGCTGAGGCGATCCGGAGGAGGATTACGATGAAGAAGAGGAGGAAGAGGAGTTCCCACAGAACTCCATCGATCTTTGAGATGTATGATGCGCTTTATGATCGTAACATAGAGTTGCAAGAGACTTTATTAGGGATTTGAAGGAGAGGGGCATTATCAGTTGATTACCATCGAAGCGAAGGATGGGGAAATTGTGACTCTTCACACACGTTTAGGAAGCGTGGAGTGGGATTTGGTTCACGAGAAGAATCAAAGCGAGGAGAAGTCAGAAGAAATAGAAAAGTTGAAGAAGGATCTAAAAAGAGAGCTCGAAAAGGTTGGCCATAGCAGAGGAGAATTTGGGTAAGAGAGTCGCGTCGTCTTGATCTTGCGAGAAGAGGATTGTGTATGTGTTGTATTCAGTGCGAAGAAGGCTAAGCTTGGGGAGGCGTACTCTACACTTCAAAATCTGATGGATGAGGGCCGAGGATCGAGTTATGAGATACCCAATCCGGTTTGAAGGACTACCATCTTATATGCTAGATCGTAGAGAGCGATGTCGCATCATGGAAGAGGAGCGTGGCAAGGCTATTGACGCCTTAATAAGCGGTGATAGGATTAGTTTAATTATGTGAAAACTATCGGTAGTTAAAGATGTAAATTTCGATGTGTTTATAAACAAAGGAATATTTTAATGTTTTAAATCTGTAGATTCTTTATCTCGGGATAGTTGATGTAAATAGCGGTGATCTTTATCGTATGATGTTAAAACTTTTGAATTGAATGAAAATGTCGAGTTTATTTGAATGATGTGTTAAGTGAATTATGATTAAATGTTTTAGTTAAGCCTTAAATGTTTAAGAGATTGAATAAAGACCTAATAAGCGTATATTCTTAATGAAATATACGCCTAGAAGAAAAACCGTCAACAAGCTCGAGAAGAACCGATGAATAACACAACAACGGCGCTTGATCTTAACCTATTGATGGATTGGTGAACCTATTAGCTTGGAGCAATTAACAATCAACCACAAGCTCCACCAAACACCTCGTTTAAGGATTTCAAAGGCGGTGGGACCCACGAGAGTTTAAAGGTTCCATAAACCCAATCGAAGCTCAAACACAGGTTATGGAGATGGAGAAAGGTGTTTGATGTCGCTAGAGTAAGGGAAGACGAAAAACCGCATATCTGACATTCATCTTTGAAGTCGAAGCCGATTATTGGTGCGAAGCAAACAAAATCTGAGGAGGAGAAGGTGTAATAACACAGGAGAGATTCAAAGAGATGTTTTTGAGATGTATTTTTCGACCCGATTCACAAAACCAAATGGAAGTTCGGTTTTAGAATTGAAAGCAGGGGAGTATGTCCATATAGTAGATTATCGCAAAGATTAAACAGAGTTAGCTAGGTTCGCCACATACCAAGTGCATCTTGATGAGAGAGGAAGGCAAGGCGTTTGAGCGAGGGATTGAAAGCCTGGTTGTATATATAAGGTGTCGATGTTCGATTGAACACTTTTCTTTGGAGTGTTAGAGAAGGCCATACTCATTTGAAGGTGGAAGCGATGCGGTAACTAAATATAATCGAGGATCGAAGAAGAAGAAAAGAGTGAGAATGAAGGAATTAACAAAGGTGGTGGGAGTAGCACGGGGGTAGCCATAATCGAGAAGAAGAAGTGGTGCGATAACTCGTCAATTTGGAAGTCGACAAGGAGGCGAGAAGAAGAAGATCAAGGCGTGCCAAACTGCGGAAAAACTCATTTGGGAGTTTGCATGAAGGGAAAGCGAGTGTGCTACAATTGTGGTCGGGAAGGCCACATAGCACCTAATTTATCTAACCGAAGAAAGGTGCTGCTTCACTTGTGGCTCAAAGGATCATCTTGCAAGGATTGTCTAAGAAGGGATCTGGAGGGGCGGGATCGGGGAGGAATAGAGAAAGCAATGGTGGAAGCACTCTGACTATCGCGGGACCAGCTGCAACCAATGGCAAACCAGCAGAACATTCAACATGATAGTGCGAGGATGCGGTGCGGTCTCGCGATGTGGTGTCGGTATCATTCGATCAATAAAGTTAATGCTTATGTATTATTTGATTCGGGTGCTACTTGTTCATTTATATCAGATGACTTTGCTAAGAACTTAGAATTGCTTAAGGGCGAGTTAGAATACCCATGAACATAGAAATTATGAATAGAGAAATAATCCTATTAAGAAATGCGTGCATAAGAAGCTGTAGAGTGGATATTAAGGGTAATATCATGAGCGTAGATCTTATCCTATTCGACTTGGAGAATTTGGCGTTATTTTTGGGTATGGTGGTTATCAATTATGGGGGGTAATTATTTGCGGAAGAAGCGTATTAACCTTATGACTCAAATCAAAGGTTGTGTTTTATGGTAACAAGTCGCCTGAACAAGCGAGTTGTCTAGCGATGATGCGAGCGAGGAGGTTGTTAAAAGCGAAATTTGTGTAGGATATCTAGCTTACATAGTCGATAGTCGTAAAGAGAATCGAAAATAGATGAGATACCGGTAGTGAGAGATTTTGTGAGCGTATTTTGGATGATTTGCGGGACTTCCTCGGATAGAAGCGAGTTGAATTTGTGATCGATTTGGCTCGAGGAGCGGCTCCAATATCGAAGGCACCGTCTTAGAATGGCACCGGTAGAGATGAAAGAAGCGATGGTCCAACTACAAAATTCTTGGACAAGAAGTATATCAACCAAAGCGTATCGTAGGGGGGGCCTTGATTTTTATTTGTGAAGAAGAAGGATGGGACAATGCGGCTCTGCATCGACTATAGAGAACTGAATAAGGTCACGATTAAGAATAGATATCCATTACCGTGAATCGATGACTTGTTCGATCAGTTAAAGGGAGCGAGATACTTTTCAAAAAGATAGACTTGAGGAGTGGTTATCATCAATGATTGAAGGTGAGACGGAGGATGTCTAGAAAGATGAGCGTTGAGAAACGACGATATGGTCACTCTGAATTTTTGGTAATGTCATTTGGTCTAACGAATGCTCTGCGACATTTATGGGCTTAATGAATGGAGTGTTCAAGCCGTTTTGGACAAATTAAGTAGTGGTATTTATAGATGACATTTTGGTATATTCGAAAACCAAGGAAGAACATGAAGAGCATTTGAGGGTGACATTAGAGACATTGAGAAAGGAGAAGTTGTATGCGAGTTTTTGAAATGTGAATTTTGGATTGAAAAGTACAATTTCTTGGACATGTGATCGATAGGGATGGAATTTGGTGGATCCTCAAAGTCGAAATTTGTGATTAGCTGGGATCGGTAGAAGCGCCGTCGAAGTAAGAAGTTTTCTTGGATTGGCGAGGTTATTCTAGAAGATTCATTCGAGGATTTTTCAAGATCATGACTCCGTTGTGAATTTGACTAGAAAATCGGTGAAATTTGTTTAACGGAGAAGTGTGAGGAAAGCTTTCAAGAATTAAAGAAGAGGTTGAGTTCAGCACCTGTGTTATCTCTTCCGGATGATACAGGAAATTTTGTGGTTTATAGTGATGCATCGCATAAAGGACTTGGTTGTGTGCTTATGCAAAATGGCAGAGTCATTGCGTATGCGTCACGACAATTGAAAGATTATGAGAAGGGGTATCCGACCCATGACTTGGAGTTAGCTGCAGTGGTTTTTGCTTTGAAAATCTGGAGGCACTATCTCTATGGGGAGAAGTGTGAAATATATCTGAGACCACAAGAGTAAAAAATATATTTTTACGGAAAGACTTGAACATGCGAAAAAAGAAGGTGGTTGGAGTTAATTAAGGACTACGATTGTGAGATTCTATACCATCGGGTAAAGGCAAATGTGGTTCTTAGGCGCCTTAAGTAGAAAGGGTTGGGAGGCGATGATGTTGACCCGATCGGGAGGAGTTAATTTAGTGATGGAAAATTTGGAATTGGAAGTGAAGTGTCTATGGAGATTGATGAGAAGTTATTTTGGATGCAATCTGGTACAACTCTACTAGATAAAGGTTAAGGAGGCTCAACTTGGGATGATGAATGTAAAAGCGGTGAAAAAGAAGATATCAGAAAGGCCGAATCAAGATTCAAGATGGATAAGGAAGGAATCTTGAGATTTGAGAGTAGAATTTGGGTACTGCTTGATACGAGAGATTAAGGAAGAAATTTTGAGCGAGGCTCATAACTCGCGATATTCGATTCACCTGGTAGTACCAAGATGTACCAAGATCTTGACAACATTTTTACGGTGGCCAAATTTGAAGCGAGAGGTTGCGAGAATGTGTTGCCAAGTGCACGACATGTCGAGAAAGTGAAAGCGAGAACATCGAGAGGTAGAGTGGGTTACTACAACCTTTAGAGATTCGAGAATGGAAATGGGAACATATTACGATGGATTTCGTGGTTGGCCCTACAAACAACTCGAAAAAAGGCTCGACTTGATATGGGTTATTGTTGTGGATTGATGAAATCGCACACTTCCTTCGATCAAAATCAGATTCAACTTAGATCGGTTAGCAAGGTTATATGTGAAAGAGATTGTTTTGAGCACGGAGTTCGGTGTCAATTGTTTTGAGATAGAGATCCGCGCTTTACGTCGAACTTTGAAGCGTCTGAAGAATGCATGGGTACGATTTGCGAATGAGCACGACATATATCACCCTCGAGACAGATGGATGAGTGAAAGAACAATTGAGACATTAGAAGATATGTTAAGAGCTTGTATAATGGACTTTAAAGGAAATTGGGATGATCATCTACTGGCGCTCGTAGAGTTCGGCTACAACAACGATTATTACGCTAGTATTGGCATGCGCCTTATGAAGCGTTATCTGGCGAGAAAGCGAGAACTCCGCTATCTTTGGGATGAAGTTGGCGAAAGACAATTACTAGGCGAAAATTGGTACAACAAACGGCGAAATAGTCAAAGTGATCCGAACAAGATTGATAGCGATTTCGAGATGAGATGGAGAAGAAAAATCGTGATCCCACCGTAAAAATGTTGAGTTTGAATCGGGTAGTTATGTGTTTTAAAGGTCTCTCACTGGAAGGAAAGATCGAGTTAGGAAAGAAAGGAAATTAAGCCCAAGATTCATTGGACCCTTTGAAGTTCTGCGAAGGTGGGAGAAGTTTTCTTATGAGGTAGCCTTACCTCCGACTCTAGAGAATGTCCACAGCGTTTTCCATGTCTCGATCCTACGACCCTACAAACCCGATTACAAGCACGTGATTGAATATGAACCCTACATTTTGACAAAGACTTATCTTACGAAGAAATTCACATTCGGATTATCGTAGAAAAAAGCAAGTTCTAAGAAATAAAGTAATACCTTACATTAAGGTAATTTGGAGGAACCACAATATTTGAAGAAGCTACACGTGGGAACTCGAAAGAATATGATGAAGAATTATCCTCATTTATTTACTTAGATTATTATAAGCGATTACGGGGACAGAATCTTTGTAAGGGGGGGAGAATGTAGCAGGACGAATTGTTTGAGTTGTGATTACGAGGACGAGAATCCTTTTAAGGGGAAAGATGTGACAATAGAGATTTTGTAATTTAATTTTAATATTTATTGGATTGAATAAATATTTTTGATGAATTAATTATTAGATTAAATAATTAATTGATGAAGTTGTAGTAGATTAATTTAATTATATGTGTTATATTTATTAAATTAATGTGGAGAATTTTATTATTAGAAGTATGTATTTATGTGAGCTTATTGAATTAAAAGAAATATTTAATAAGCCTAATGTTATTTTAATTAATTTAATAATTAATTAGAGATTTAATAATTTGACATAATTAATAAATGAGAAATTTAATTATGTGACTATGTGAATTAATGAGAAATTATTATATGTTATTTAAAATAAATTAAATAAGATATTTGATTTATTTTATAAATTGGGTGTGACATTATTTAAACTATATTATAAAAGTTTAATTAAATTAAATGGGTATAAGCCTTTTAAGGCTAGCCAAACATGGCCTTAGTGGAGTTTGAGGCGAGTTAACCCATGATGATGGGGTATGGCGACCTCAACACGTCACGTTTTCACTTTTATTATATATCTTCTTCTTTTTTTTTATTTTTTGCTAAGTTTGGAAAAGCAAAAAAAGAAGAGAGAGAGTTTGAGAATTGAGAGAGAAATTTAGAAAATTGTTAAAGGAGATTGTGAGTGTGTGAGTGATTGAAGAATTTGAGAGAAATTTTCTCTTACTAATCTACACTCTACGCTTTGGGTAAATTCTTGACCCAGTTTATTTACGTTATTAAAGTTTTTTTATAAAAATGGCTTTCAAGTTTTCTGTAAAGTCTTTGTAAATTGAAAAAGTAGTAAGGATTATGTGCATATATGTGTTAAGATGTTGTTTTAATGTGTTTTCCTATGTATTAGATGGTTCCATATCATCAATTGGTTTAATATAAAATTATATTGTATATTCAAAAATTCTAGAGTATATTATATGGCCATATGGCCCTTATCGTGAATTTAATATGTCAAACATAAATTGTTTTGTAAAATTCACACATGTATATAATTATGCATGTTAAAAGAAGAAAACAAAACTTGAATGGATGGATTTGGTGTTATAACTTGAATCCGTAGTGTTAAATTTTATGTTTTATGTTCAAAACCTTCAAGAACATCAAAATAGTGAAATTACATGTTTTAATTCTGTAATTATGTGTTTTAATTGGTTAAAATCACTCTATAAAGGTTGGGTAATGATTATGTATGAATTCTAGTATATGGGTATGTTTAATTTGATGAATTTAATGACCATATAATGATAAATTCGCTTTGATTACACGTGTTCTTGTGAACTGAGAAATTGAAAGCTGGAGTTTTCGGCATGTGCGCTTGACTCAAGCCTAAGTCCTAACACTGCCTCACCGCTTGCCATGCCAAAGTCTCAAGTGGCTCATGCATGATGCCATGAAGCGAAATAGCTTATGGTGGTATGGCGCCACTTAGCGAGAATGGTCGAAAAATGATTTTTTAAATGTTCAAGTCTAGCAATGTGTTAGTAACTTAATCTAATGAACATAAAAACATGTTAGACATATAATGAGGTGTTAAAATAAATTCTTAACATGTCAATAACACATTTATGTGTGAATTGAATGATTGAATGCATAGTTAGCTTATTGTTCATGAAGTGTTAATTGTGTGATGAGTGTAGTAATTTGACTAAGTATAGTCATAAATTGAGTTAGACAAAAAGAATGAACTTATGATGATTAGTTACGTTATAATTGGTGGTATTGTGAGCGTAAATGATATGTAGGATTTAAATCAAGGAGCGAGTATAATTAACGTGTAATCTACGCATGAGGAAAGAGTTTCTAACCCTACTCGTTATCTTTATATGAGCTTATAAGTTGTCTCTTTACTTGAGCAAATTCTCGTTATTATTGATCAAGTCCATTTTATTATATTAAAGTGTATTAATCTTTCAAAGTATGATTACATTATCAATAATTATTCTATTGTATACCTTTTGAGATTGCTTTATTCAATTTTAAATTATCGGATCTCTTGTTGAACTTTGTTAGACTAGTGAACCCTTAATGATTCGACTAGTCCATAGTTGATGAAGCGTTCTAAATTTGAGAACCCTTGATGAATTATCAAACCAAACTTCCTTTAGTGCGGACTACAATGTCAATGAGATGAACAACCACTGTATGAGGGATTACTTATGCGTTAGCGTTAAGATATTGTGCCGCGATATGGTACTAAAAGGTTGATCCCCTAAGTACGAGAAGAAGAGTCCATAGTCTTATTATGATTATTAAAGGTTTCAAGTATAAACACTTGACAACCTAGGACATAGTTCAAGTCTTATGACCCTCGAAGTTCTTTTGTTTCTTGTTATTCATTCTTGATTCAAAAGTTGAGTTTCTATATTTGAAGTCTTTGATTTATTCGCATGTTATTATTCATTTGTTATATTGTTATACTTGTGGGCAATCGTGCTCACTCTTGCGTAATAATAACATTGCAGTTAAAACGAAAGATCGATGAGAGCCTTCCACTAGTAAAAGCGAAGGCAGCAAGGTTAACAAATGAAGAAGACTTGTTGTTATTATGTATTTATTTAGACTTGATGTTATTTAAGACTTGTTATTGTTTATGATTTTCACGAGATGTTTAAGGTTAGAGTGACACAGGATTGTTTTTTTTATGCGGATGATGTAACCCCAAGGGAGATTTATTTATTTAATTCTATCTATTGCATGGTTTGCTTTTATTTATGGGTAGATAGATAGATGATATTTATCGATGAACACCAAATCCTGTTTGCAAAAAATGGAATAGCAAATATCACAAAATTATAATTTTCATTATAACTTTATTTAATAATTTAATATACCATTTTAAATTATTAATTAACAATATAACACTTCATGCCATATTACAATTCTCTAAATTATATATTAATTTAATTTAGAATATTATCTAATAAATTTAGATTCATAAATATTTACTAACAACCATCACATCAATAAAATATTTATTCAACAATGAACACCTCAAATAAATATTTATATTATTCAATAAATATTTAATATTACAATTCGAAATTCCGGATCGTTACACTATCTTACTTACTTTATGCAAGTTTCTTTAGCCTATCTTGTTTACAATTGAGCAAGTTCTTAATCTTACTTTTATGCATTCTAACTTGATTACGTTCATGCATATTACTTAACCTTTGCTACTTTATTATTCAACAAGGTTTACTTCTCGCTATCATGTTATACTTTTAAGATTACACAAGTTACTTATTCTCTTATTAAGCTCTTGAATCCTATTTATGTTGTATGATCCTTATCGATGTATTGAGCACGTTCCTTACTTTATTTCAATTATGATTGCTCAAGTTGTATCTTATTGAACAAGTTCCATATTCCTATATTGAACCAAGTTCCTAAATTGTTTCCTTATTAACAACGAATGTAACCTTAGCTTATTATCATTGTTTAAGCAAGGTTTATTTTACTTTTCAATACTTTACAGTTTATTCCTAAAGCATGATTTTGATGCATGGTGTTTATTCACTTATAACCATGGGTTATTTCATACTACGTTGTTATCAAATCCTTGAATTGTTATTACACTTTTGATTCAACTAATCCTTAGTTGATGATCGTAGAACTCTAAATTACCCTTGAAGCTTATTCAAACCAAACTTACTTTGGTGCGGACTTGTATTCTAAAAACTGAGATGAAAAACCCTATTATAGGGGATTATTTATGCAAAGCGTTTAGATGTTTGTGCACAATACATGGTATGAAGGGTTGATAACCCTAAGTACAGGAGTCCCTACAGTCTTATAACTGTTTAGGTTTAAGTTGAAAGAATACTTATAACCTTGGATATAATTCATGGTCTTGTGACCCTCAGATATATTTCCAATTTTGATTTCAGTTCTTGATCATCATTGATAGAAAACATGAATAAATTTTATTTAGCCTATTCATTGCCAGTTATTATGTAGTTATTATTCATAATCATTTCAAATGAGCATTTGATTTGCTCACTCTTGCATATATAACCATTGCTGTGACGCCCCCAAAATAGGTATACATCACCCATTCAGAGTCGCCAAATACATGGTGCAGAAACAACTACAACTTTTATTATTACAATTGTCGTGCAAAATACGACAACACACACGCTGTGAGTTTAAATACAAATATTGTCTTCTAGACAATATCCACACTAAAATAAGTCCTCATTACATTTATTGATACACTATTTTACAAAAATAGTGAGGACTGCTAAAACAACTGTCTACGACCATACTCTTTACCCCGACTGGTTCCTGCTATATTTTCACCTCCTAAGAAGAAAAATGGAACAAAAAGGAGAAGGGTGAGCTCGACTAGCCCAGTAAACAATATTATGACTAAGATAATGAACAACAAATTATCGTTAGCCTTCAACAAATCAGATAAAATATAATGGACAACCAGTTTTAGATCAATATTGGCAGCGAAAATAACAATTCATTAGAAGAGTTAAGTAGAGAATGAAATCTACTATCATTTATGAATTTAAAAGTCCATCATCAATATTTTATCCTTGTAACATCAATCAATATACATCTTGCATCAATTATTCATCTTTGCACTACGGGCCAAAGATATTTCATTTGTATCACCAGTTGGTCATGTTCATCTCAACACCTGTTCATCTATGCACTACGGGCCAAAGATATTCATCAGGTAATCATTCATCTTTGCACTACAGGCCAAAGATATTCACCAATTATCACCATTAAAGACTGAGGATGATGAAAAATATTTTAGAGAACGAATCCAGTGAGACAAAAGGACAAAGATTAGAGATTCGTACTTTAGATAATTCGAGTTTAAAAATACTCCATAATGGAGAAAAATTGAAGATCAAAACATGGATTCAATTTCAAGAATAAGGGTCACAACAGATAAGTTGGAAGAAGAAAAAAAAATCTTTTTTTGTGAACGAAAGAATCGTGAAACGATGCAAAGTGAACGAGAATCGTGAATAGTGCCCGTGAAGCAAGACTATAAACAGTGCAGTGAAGTGAAACTTTCGGTCATGAAAAGTTCTAAATTTGATTAAAAAATTCAGACCAATATTCTTATGAAATGATATTAGATGAAGCGAAATTTCTAATCATTTCAGGAATTATAGAAGCAATACTTACCATAGTAAGTTCAAATTCAAGAATACGAGATGAAATAATATCGCTTACATAATATGGAGTATGAAAGAAAATAATATTTCTCACGAGTATTGCAATAAAATAATATCATTTACCTTAGTAGAAGCTGGATTTGACTGGAATATCGGATATTATTCTGAGAAAATCTTGCAAAAAAACTACGCTCAAAATATTCTTATACTCAAGAAAATACTCACAATACTTTAGAATAAGAATTTCTGAATTTTGAAGGTGGTGTGATTTAGGAAGGAGGGGTTACCCCCTATTTATAGTGCAATGCACGGAGGAAAAACCAAAGTATTCTGCCTAACATTTGCATTTTTCTTCCTTACCTACTGTGTTTGCCTAACTTTTTATACTTTCATAAGGGTGGGAGCCATCCTTGAAAAGGCAAAACCCACCAACCATTTCCACCAATCAATGGCCTTTATTCTTCATAATTGAGGGCCCACAATTTTGAAAACCAAGCTTTGCAGAAGAAAAAAAATGCAGGAGATATGAAATATTAGCTATATATCCACCAAAAGATAAAGCTACGCAGAAATTTCTTCCCTACATAAACTTAGAAAAGCATGCAAATTAAAATTAAATCATATAGTCCCATTTATCACATGCATATATATATATATATATATATATATATATATATATTATAATATTATTTAAACAATCATAATATATATTTTAAATGAATATTTTATCAAGAAATGATTGTAATTCCACGTAAAATATGCCAAACTTTTAACAATTATTTCATGCTAAAAATTTCTTCATTTATATCCACTAAAATAAATAAATCCATCATTAATCTACATCAAATAAATATTTTCTTATCATATAAATAAATAATTAATTATTCATAAATAATATTACGTAATCACAATTATGACAACCAGTAGTTCCAGGAAGAGGGGCTTTCAATAAGGATTTCTCTCATCTTGGCCGCAATTAGGTGACCAAACTCTCCTCGATGTAACTTTCTAGACATTGCCAATAATGCTTTATCTAATAATATTATTCAAATAATATGAATTATTGATCCGATAATGGAAAAATAGTGCAATGACAATTATTAAAACAACAATAATATAAAATATCAACGCAACAATTATTGAATCAATAAAATAAAATATTAAACAATAATTACTGTAACAGTTATTGAGTAGTGCCTTCTTACATAAGAATCAATAATTCAAAAATATCTTGCATGCAATACCGAATGCGCCATGCAACCACGCCAGATACGATATTTTAACCATCGGGTAATCCAACAGTGTTAACGGTAACAATTACGTCGTTATTTATAAAAACTCATATTTGTCATTTTCTTCATCCGACCGTTATTCTGTTATGGGGCCCATTAAATGATCGCTATTTGTCGATGCGGATATTCCCGACAAAAAGAATATTCCATGACCAAACGAATATTCCCCGACAACAATGAATATTTTATAACCACTTGCTTATTTCACTACAAAAAAATGGGCCTTTAGCAACGATTTTTCGGGCAACGAATTTATAAGTCGTTGCTAAAAGTATATGTTTAGCAATGAAATTTGTCCTTCGTTATAGATTGTGTCAGGCTTTCACATTTTGCAATGAAATTCATAAGTTGTTGCAAAATTTCGTTGCTAATTCATTAGTGGGAAAAAATTTCGTTAGAAATTCGTTGCAAAATTTTCGGCCACTTGCTTTTCCGTCATCATAAGCAACGAAAGTTTTTTGTTGCTAACAATAGGGCTTTAGCAACGATTTTTCAGACAACGACTTTATAAATCATTGCTAAAAGTGTATGTTTAGCAACGAAACTTGTCCTTCGTTGCATATTGTGTCAAGCTTTCACTTTTTGCAACAAAATTCATAAGTAGTTACAAAATTTGGAAACAAAATTCGTTAGAAATTCGTTACAAAATTTCTAACCACTTGATTTCTCCTCATCATGGGCAACGAAAGTTTTTTTGTTGCTATATTTCGTTGCTTAATATGGACCACATTCATTGGCAACAATTTTTATTTTCGTTGCATATTTTATACAACTTTTAGCAACGACTATTAAAATGTTGCCTTAAATTAAGATGATGATGATGATGATAATAATAATAATAATAATAATAATAATAATAATAATAATAATAATAATAATAATAATAATAATAATAATAATAATAATAATAATAATAATAATAATAATAATAATAATAATAATAATAATAATAATAATAATAATAATAATAATAATAATAATAATAATAATAATATGATAATAATAATAATAGTTCTAATAATAATAATAATAAAGATATAAATAATAATAATATTATTAGTTATTTTATATATATTTAGTTTAATGTAGAGATTTAAGATGAGTATATATATAGATGGTAATAGAATTTATCTAATACATAAAAAAAATATATAAATAAGAAGCAAAAAATATCACAACTAAGTTTCAAACCTAACACTTATGGGTTATTGAACCATTAAGCTACCACTAAGTCATTCTAATTTATTAGTTAACTAAATAAATCTCAACATTAAACTAAATTTATATAAAGTAACTATGAATATATATATATATATATATATATGTAAACAAATATTCATATAAATATTTATAAAAAATATTCATATCTAAATTTTATAAATTTTAGATGAAATATTTATAAATTTATAAATAAATATTTTTTATAAATTTCTGAGATAAATTTATATGAATATTTGTTTATAAATTTATAAAATATATATATACTTACAAGTACTCCTCACTCTCTCGAGAATGAAAGTGATGATTGATTTTATGCGAATTTTAAAAAAATATCAAATGATAAAATTATTCATATTTAAATTCTCATCTAATTGCATATTTTTTTATACATGACTACTAATATTATATAAATATTAATAAATAATAAAAATATGACATTTAAGGATATTACGCACAAATTATTGTAAAAAATAGATTATTTAATATAAGTAAATAGTTAACTTAAGATTACATGAAATAATAAGAACTTTTAATCTTAAGCGGAGGGAGTAACTTAAATAATGAACATATTTTTAAATCCAAAATAAAACATAAAAAGAAGAATAGTAATGATATACCCCTAGCTATTCCTAGTTTCTCCTTTTACCTTTTTTCCAAATATATTATAAAATTAAATTATAATACTATCGATTCTAAGAGAAAACATAAAAGATGAAGAAAAATTTATTATATTTTATGAACTAAAAGCAGAATAAAGTTATTTAAAATGACTTATAAGTCATTCCTAATAAGTTAGTTTGACCTATATTAATATAATATCAATTTTATCCCTATTTTATTTAATATTTTTTTTAAAAAATGAATTTATAAAAAGAAGAGTAAGATGCAACGTCACTTTAATTGGCGTTAGAATTTTTTATTTTTATTTTTTATAGTTGAAGTCTTATATATTCCTTCATTTTTACGCCTTGGAGTATTGAGAGAATAAACATAAAAAAAATATTGATCTTTGTAAACAAGTACAAGAGATTAAAGAAAGAAAAAAAAAAAAGATTCCAACGTTAGTTAAAGTGATGTTACATCTTACTCTTCTTTTTTCCAAAATTGCTTTATAAAAAAATATAAAAAAGTTACAATGCCGGTTAGTTTGGCATTGGATCACATTTTTATCTTTTTCAAATTTCTTTAAAAAAATATAATCATTTTAAAAAAAATTAAGATAAATTTTTTTTTTAAAATATTTTTTAAAGTGGCGTTGGTTGCCTTTCTAATTTTTAGCCAAAAAAAAAATATTCAAAAATTCAACGCCATTTCAAATGGCGTTCAGTAGTTTTTCTCAAATTAGATGTGAGAGCCTTTACTCCCAACGGTAGTCGTTGAAGTTTTTATTTTTTAAAAAATATTTGTTTTAAAATAAAATCTTTTTAACACACCAAGGATTGATCCATCGAATTATTATATTGGGGTTCTATCTATATATTGACAAAATTGAGGTGGTAGAAGAATATTTGGCACTAATTTATGATGAAAATTTGCGAGGAAAAAAGTTATTAATGAATGAATTATTACTCATTATATATTATTGTTCAGAGGTTTTTTGCGAGAGATAAAATTGGTCACTGATTTATTCTAAATAATTTTTTTAGAATTTATTGTGATGACTATAAATACATTATATTTTTACAGTAGTAAATTTACTTTTAATAACACTTTTAAGTAACTTACAATATGGACTATTTTTGTAATAAACTATAAAGTAAAATTTTTTACATACGTTAAAAGTTTAAAATTTCATACACTCGATCATGACAAAAAGGAAGAAAAAAAAAAAGATGTTGACGCTTATTTTGTAGAATATAACATAAATGTCAAAAACAAATATTCATATGTTCAATGAAAAAGTTAAGTTTGAGTTTGTTCTTTAATTTATAATATACTACAACTCAAATTGTAATGTAATTAATATTTTAAGAGAAATTTTATTCTTAATAAGAATTTTTAAGTAATTTACAATATTAATTGTATTAATTAAAATATTAAGTTACAATAATTTAAATTTTAAAATATTGTAAATTGACAGTAAACAAAATTATAATAATTATGACTTTTTGTGGAGAAAATTATAAATGTTAAAATATTAATTTGTTTCCTACTAAAGACTTATATTTCAGTTTGTTATTATTAATTTATGATATCTTAAAATTTAAATTTAGATTTATGTTTTAAGTTTTTGAAAAAATAATTTTACATATAATATTACTTCTAAAACACGTTTTAAATGTTATCAAACTCTTTTTTTGGGAACAAAGTCCCTAATTTAGGAGTTGTGTGCGTGGTCTGGAAAAAGAGTTAGGCATGAAACAAGCCCAATTTGGTTTCAAATCTATAATTTTTCTCATCTTTTAGGAGTTTTAATCCAAAACTTAAAATATCAAATTCTACTTTGTTGGAACCCTAACCGATTTTGATCCAAAAGAGCTTCGATTTCAAACATGGACGCTAATTCGTGGAGCACCCGTCTATGTTCTACCTCTAAGCGCTATTAATCCACTCTTCAATCGCTATCTGGTCAGCTTAATTTTGCTAAATATAGGTTTTTGCAGTCATGTTTATATGTGAATTCGTTTATCCCCAATTTCATCTCTGTCAAACTAATATAGTACATTAGAAGTTTTCATATTCTCAAGGTCAAACTCATGAAATTAATAAGAACATCCAATCAATTTCTTGTATGCAGTAGCATCGGTTAATTTTGTAGTCATGTTTAATTTGGACAACATTCGGTGATTGTGTTTATGAATTAATTGGGTTAGATTATATTATCGTTTGAGGAAGAAGGTGTGTATACATGTGTAGAACACAATTGGATTTTGGGCTGACACTAGTACAAAACTATAAAAAGACAACACTTAAAAGATAATATTTTTATAAAAAAATGTTGTACTTTTTTTTTTATAATATTTTTTAACAAAACGTTGTAGATACATATAAATTATGTATTTATAAGGGTAATTTTTAGTTTTTATGTATATAAAAAACAAGGAGAAAAAAAGAAGGCGGAAGTGAAAATTTAAAATTAAAACAAGACCATACGGGTTGGGTTAAGGGATTCGATCACTTGCTTCCTTCTAAGTTCTAAGCCATAACAATCTCAGACCTTATTCCTTCTGTCAATAGAACTACCAAACCTTATCATACATCTCAATCGAAGTCCTAGTTCGTGGCTGTTTTTCTCTCGGCTTGATGTTTTGATTGGATCTGGTCTAAAGAAGCCCTCGCCTTCGCCGCCTTTGGCGGTTGCAACTACACCTTCTTCTCCTTCTCCACCTTCTCCTTCCGGTTCCACGCCCTCGCCACCGATGTATAGGTCTCCACCTTTACCTACGGGACATTGAGATCTTCGCCGCCACCCCCTACGGCTTCTTCATCTCCTCCGTCGGAATCGTCATCTGGACAATCTGTATCAACTGGACTGGTGGTTGGAATCGCAATTGGTGGTGTTTTAGTCCTTGCTCTTTTAAGTATTATATTTATTTTCTATAAAAAGAAGAAAAGAAGAGACCATGGGCCAGCTAATTACTACATTCTGCCACCATCTGGACCTAAAGGTGAGACCTTTTTTTTATCATCAATTTAATTAGGGTTTATGTTGGAGAAAAATGATAAGTGCTTGTTTTGGGTAATATAGATCTGAAGAATTCTTGAAAATTTAACATTTTATATATGCCTATTTGGAGCAAGACATAGTATTTGATATTCCTTGTTTTATTATGGTTTATAAGAAAAAGTGGGGTTGAAGGATGGGAGCATTTATTTATTGGTCTATCATCTATTGACATTTGTGTTAAGTTATGATGAGAATTTCAGTACAAGTATTTTGGTTTTTTACATTCAATTTTTCTTTCAAGACTTTAGGTTCAACATTGCAGTTCTAGATTATCAGTTAATTTAATTTTAATTGAATGATTGAAATTTTTGGTGCTTTGTTAGCAAGAAGGTCTGAAGGAAAGTTATACTGCATTTGAAGATAATCTCTCTCTAAAGGTCGCGATGCAGAACATTCTGAAGGTGAACATTCTGGGGAAAAAAACCATGCTAATTAATCCATGCTTAGCTTTAATCATGCTTAGCTTCGACATTTGGGGAAAAACCCAAAACAGGAAAAATAAATAAAAGCTAGATTTTTTATAAGGAGTAAATGTTATGGCTTCCATACAAAAGCTAAATTTTCGATTGAGTATATATTAGAATTTAGTATTATTAATTGGGTTTATTATACTTGTTAATTTTCATAATGTAGGATTTATGTGTTGACATGTGATTGGTGGTAGTCAGTGTGTGTAGAAAGGGGTGATTTTGCTACGTACAGATTTGTTAAATATTGTTGCCATTTGATGTTTCCTAGTGAAATTAATGTGATTTGGTGTTGATTTAGGTTTTTGAGAGGATCAAGAAGCAAGAAGAGACCATACAGACGGATTTTTCTTCTAAATCGGCAGAATTTAAGGCAATGAAAGCTCAGGCAGAAAGTTCTTAAGTAAATGTCAAGAAGCGCTGTCAGTTTGTCATCATCTGAAGTAAATGTCGATAACATTGTTGATAAGTTTTTGAGAGCTTTTAAGCTTGTTGGGTTGGAACAGCTCGACAAGCTGATGGTGACAAGGATTTAGTTAGTCGCATACTCGTGGTTTATAATTTGCTACGAAGAAGGATTTCCCAAATTGATGAAGCAAAGGAGTCTACTCCTGGGATCACAAGACGTCCAGACTTGAGGACTGCTAATATCTTGATGACTAAAGGGGTTCGGGCAAATAGCAAGAAGAGGATCGGAGCTGTACCTGGGGTTGATGTTGGTGATATTTTCTTTTTCAGGATGGAAATGTGTTTGGCGGGATTGCATGCTCCAAGTATGGCTGGGATAGATTACATAAGTGTCAAGATCACTAGTGATGAAGAGCTTATGGCTGTCAGCATTGTTTCATCGGGAGGATATGAAGACGATGGCGAGGATGCAGATGTCTTGGTTTATAGTGGGCAAGGTGGAGTTCAAAGGAGAGATAAACAAATGTTTGATCAAAAACTTGAAAGGGGTAATCTTGCTTTGGAGAAGAGCTTGCATCGGACTAATGAGGTAAGGGTTATAAGGGGCCTGAAAGATGTCGCTAATGGAACTAGGAAGATATATGTCTACGATGGCCTTTATAAAATCAATGAGTCATGGGCAGAGAAAGGAAAGGGTGGCTTCAATATTTTTAAGTACAAGTTTGTTAGAATACCTGGGCAGCCTGAAGCATTTACGCTGTGGAAATCAATTCAACAATGGAAGGATGGCACTAGTTCAAGAGTTGGGGTAATACTGCCTGACCTTACTTCATGGGTGGAGAATCTACCAGTTTGTCTTGTAAATGATGTCGATGATGAAAAGGGTCCTGCTTATTTCACATATTTTCCTAGTCTCAAGTATGAAAAACCTTTTGATTCACCCAAACCTTCGCCAAGCTGCACCTACCCAGGTGAATGCGAACCTGGTGACTCCAACTGTCCTTGTGTTCAAAGAAATGGAGGCTTTCTCCCCTACACCTCACTTGGGGTTCTTCAGAGTTACAAATCCTTAATACATGAGTGTGGTCCTTCCCGTATATGTCCTCCTAACTGCCAAAATCGAGTGTCTCAAGCCAGTTTAAAAGTCCGCCTAGAGGTGTTTAAAACAAAGAACAGAGGTTGGGGACTTGGGTCTTGGGATCCCATCCGCAGCGAAGCTTTTATTTGTGTGTATTCTGGAGAAGTTGTTGATACATCTAAAGCAATGGAGCTTAGTAGTGAACATGAAGATTATTATATATTTAATGCTACCCGTGCCTATGCTCCACTGGAAGCTGTCCCTGATTGGTCTGCCGTGGTCCCCTTTCCCCTTGTTAGAAATGCGAATGTTTGTGGTAATGTAGCTCGGTTTATGAACCACAGTTGTTCTCCCAATGTGTTTTGGCAGCCAGTTTTAAGAGAAAATAACAACGGATCATATCTCCATATTGGCTTTTATGCAATTGGACACATTCCTCCTATGCAAGAGTTGACATTTGATTATGGGATACCTCAGTCTGACAAAGCAGTGCAGAGGAAGAAAAACTGCTTATGTGGATCATCAAAATGCAGAGGTTATTTTTATTGACTTTGATGAAGATGTAGTTAACTGATGCACATGAGAAAAAGGTTAGTTATATGATGGTTCTTGTTTTTATGAGATATAATCTCACTACTTTTCTTATTTCTCCTTTCCATATGCTCCTGGTTTAAGCAATCTATTCATAGTGTAACAGAATACATGATATTATCTCAATGTATTTTTATTTTCCTTGCATTTTTTAGGCGTATAGGATTTGAATGTGCCCCCATGGTCCTCTTGTTTTCTATTTTTTTTTTGTTTGGGATGAGGAGAACAGGCCCACACGGCGGGGTGGTTGGGGTGTCAGTTGCATAATATTTCAGTACGTAGAATGAGGTTTTTGACTTTTCTGTATTAGAATATTCAATCTTTAGAAGTTGATGAGTTTGCCTGTCTAATTTTGAATGTATGAACTCCTTTGGTTAAAGAGTTATTTTTCCTCTTTCGTGCTTGTTTTCCAAACCAAAGTATTTGTTCATCGATTTCAACCATTTACTAGCAGCCACTGCTCGCAGTTTGCAAGGAATGGGAGTTGAGAAAGGTTGGGGTGATACTACTGATCGTGTTTTGGAAATGATGCAACTACTTTCTGATATCCTTCAAGCTCCTGATAAACCTTGAAATACATATTGTTATTGTTGAAAATTTGCTTCCTAGTTTGTTGTAATGGGGTGAAGAACCTATTTTTTCTTGCTTACTCGATATAATACAAAATCTTTATTCTATTAATCATCCTTTATTCTAAAATCTTCACATCCTTTTTTATGTGCCCTGTACTTTGTTCAAGTATTTTCTGTTGTGAATATTGACATCATGCCATTACTTGTTCTAGTTCATTTTCACAAAAACTTTCAGGTTCAGGCAATATGGCTTGTGGGACAGATACACTGATATACACCCTGAATCTGATCAGGCTTTCGCAATAGGCATCAATGATCCAAAGAAAGACTGGTTCTTTGCCCATGTCGACAGGTCTCTATAAGATTACTACTAGTATAAACATGTGAATTTTTATTTTTTTTTGCTAAATAACATTTGTGAGTTCCAACTAGTATATCTTCAATACTTCAGGACTGCTGAGTACGTTGCAACACAAGCTGCTGCTGTTAATGATCCCTCTTTGGATAGGAACTACATAGGTAATTCATACGTTGATTTACTTTATAACGCTTATCTTGGATCTCTACTATCACGGTTATCAATATAACGTCCCGTTAGGTAGTAAAACTGGTGGTTCTAATCATCACGGTTACTATGGTAATCCTGCATTTGGAGTTGGCTTTTCATATCCTGGAAGTCCCTTGGCAAGTCCTGTTATTCCAAACTCTCCTGTTGGACCTGGTAGTCCAATCAGGCATGGTGATGTCAATATGTGATTCCCTTTTGAAATGAGAAACTTGGTTTGGAGTGTCATGGGAACCTGGCAATTAGATGCTAGTAACATGGACAATAGCTTTGCGTCATCATTGCTGGAAGAGTTCAAGAGCAATAAAATCAGATGTTTTGAACTTTCGAAAATTGCAGGTCATGTTAAGTTTAGGTATTTTTTTTATAAATCAAGTGGTTGAATCATGTTCACCATGAAATCATTATTACCATTTTACACCCACTATGATTATCAGTGCGAATTAGTATGGGAGCCAATTTATTCAACAGAAACTTGAAATTGCAACAACAGAGGAGAAAAACATGGTTTACCAAGAAATATTTCCCCAAGCCCTCACTTTGATGACTGATGTGTTTGGTAATTACGTGATCCAAAAGGTATATATATTATTTTATTCCTGTCAATAATACATATTCTTTGTATTTTTGTTCACACACACTTCACGCTTTCAATTATTGCTTTCGTGTTTTTAGTTCTTTGAGCATGGAATGGCATCACAGAGAATAGAGTTAGCTAACAAGCTCGTTGGCCATGTAACACTAAGCCTTCAGATGTATGGTTGTCGAGTAATCCAGAAGGTAAAGCTTTCCAACCAAATTTCATGACAATGTCACTGTGTTGCTGTATGTTTGCACAAGGTTCTCTTTCTTTATTATCTTCATCCATGTCGAAGAGGCTGTAGGTTTTATCTTTGTTAGTTTATTACATTTGACGTTGCATCTTTTATTCCCAAGTATTCTCCAATGAAGGTTAATCATAGATTCACCATTGTGAACTATCTAATTTATTTTAGAAGTAAACATAATATTGCTTTTTGCACAAGATTATTCAACTATTATTTATTTTGTACTACTTTTGTAGGTGTTGCTGATGACCTTACAAAATGCACCCCCAGGACTTGAGGGACGAGATTTTCAAAGGTCTGGGCTGATGTTGTTTTAATATTGGCAGAATACCTAAAGAATGAACCATGGTTGAAACTTTGTGTAAGCTTAAGTATTGTTTTCTATTATAAATATTTCTTTCTTGATTTTTTTTTTTCATATATGGCACTAGTGTTAATCTCTTGATGACAGATAGTGTCAAGTAAGACGGGCTTTGTAGTTTTCAGTCGTATGAAGTTTGATTGTAAAGATGATGAATGATCATTGTATCAGATGATTTTATTTAATTAATAATATTTTAGTTTTTTTGTATTTTTTTCATAATTTGTTATGGGGTTATTGAGATACAAATTTTTTTTGTTTATAAAATAAATTTGAACAATTTTTAATATAGCAATAATTTTTTATACATTTAGCAACAAATTTTCGTTGCTAATTACATTAAAAATATAATATTTGGTAACGAAAAATTAACCTAATAAACAACGGAGAGGATATTATCGCTAATACTAACATAAAAGGAAATATTTTTTATCGTTGCAAATTATATCAACTTTCATTGCACATATAAAGAAACGACAACATATAATGTCGTTGCTAATCGACGACTTTCGTTGCTATTGAAAAATAACCAAGAATAAACATTTTCGTTCTTGATTCAAAGATAATGTCGTCGCTAAATAATATAATCAAGAACTAAAAATCGTTGCTAAAAAGTTTACATTATTCATGATGAAAGCAAGTTTTAGGCAACAATTTTCATAATTTACTACAACGAAAAATGTCGTTGCAAAATGGTGTCAATTGCAACGAAAATGCATGGTCGTTGCAAAAAAAGAGAGTTCATTTCGTTGCCAATTAGCAGGTTTTTGCAATGAAATGGGGTTTTTAGCAACGAAATTTTAATTATTCTGCAACAAAACATTTTGTTGCTAAAGGATCGACGTCTCTGTACGAAAGCCACATTTCGTTGCAAAATGTATTACTTTTGGCAACGAAAAAAAAACGTTCGTTGCGGAACAATTAGCAATGCTCATTGCGCATTGAAAGACGCAACGATAGTAAAGTCGTTGCCAAAACCCTTTTTCAACGAAATTTGGCACCTTTAGCAACGAAAATCGGTTGTTGCTGAAGCCTCATTTTTTTGTAGTGCTTTGTAAAATTTGCACATTTCACCCATAATCAAAGTATTATATCAATTAACACCTTTTTATTTCAAAATAATGAATATAGGAAATTAAATTTTATTTATAAAAAGTTAGGGTCTTACAACCTCTCCTCCTTATGAAATTTCGTCCTCGAAATTGACGTACATACCTGAAATGTTGAAAAGGTGAGGATACCTCGCTTTCATTTCCGATTCCAACTCCCAGGTCATTTCCTCAATAGTATGGTTCCTCCACAAAACCTTGACTTGTGGTATAACCTTTGTTCGTAGGACTTGCTCTTTCCTATCTAATATCTTAACAGGTACCTCTTAAATCTTCGGCTATCTCATCTGGTTCTAACGTAATAATATGGTTTGGGTCTTTCACATATTTACGAAGCATAGATATATAAAAAACATTATGAACACGAGACATGCTTGGAGGTAATGCGAGTCTATAGGCCACATTTCCTATTCGGTCAAGAATCTCAAATGGACCAACAAATCGTGGATTGAGCTTTCCTCTCTTCCCAAATCTTGTAACTCCCTTCCATGGAGCAATACGTAACAATACATGATCTCCAATATTAAATTCCATGTCCTTTCGATGAAGATCAGCATAACTCTTTTGTCGATCTTCTGAGGTCTTTATACGTTTCTGGATCATTTGAATCTTTTCTGTAGTCATGCATACTAATTCTGGTCCTAACAACGTTGCTTCTCCCACCTCGTCCCAGCATACTGGAGAACGACATTTTCTTCCATACAACGCCTCGAATGGAGCCATGCCTATACTTGCTTGATAGCTGTTATTGTAGGAGAATTCCACCAATGACAAGTACTTATCCCAACTTCCTTTGAAATCTAGGACACAGAGTCTTAATAGATCTTCAAGGATTTGAATAGTCCTTTCTGATTGTCCTTCCGTTTTAGGATGGTATGCCGAATTGAATCGTAAATCAGTGCTCATAGCTTTCTGCAAGCTAACCCAAAATCGTGAAGTGAATCTTGGGTTATGATCCAAACTATGGATACTGGCATGCCACGCAATCTCACAATCTCATTCACGTATATACGAGCAAGACGTTCAAGGGAATAAGTCTCACGATATAAAGAAATGAAAGACTTGGTTAATCTATCAACAATAACCCAAATCGCATCTATACCTTGAGAAACCTTGGGAAGACCCGTAACGAAATCCATAGTAATGTGTTCTCACTTCCATTGAGTAATCTCAAGTGGTTGAATGGACCTTTGGCACTTGATGCTCGCTTTACCCGCCGACAAAGTTAAACACCTTGAGATAAACTCCGTAATTTCTCTCTTCATATTGCTCCACCAAAATGTATGTCTAAGATCATGATACATTTGGTACTCCTGAGATGGATTGCAAATGGTGTGTTGTGTGCCTCCATCATGATTCTATGCTTCAAGTCGAGTCGTTAGGAAGAACGAAGTCCGGAGTCGACTCAAGTATTCCCTCTTCATCGATTCTTGCTTCCGAAATAACACCTTCTTGCACTTTCTTCTTCATACGTATCATCTCTAGGTCTGTGGTTTGAGCATCTTTAACTTTATCAATTAAAGTCGGTTCTACTCATATATTTGCCATCATCACGTGGGTCCTTCGAGTCTTTACCTCTATCTCCATCCTTTGCAAGTCATACAAAATGGGTCTTTGTGTTAACAACATTGCACTCGTACCTACATATGATCTTCTACTCAATGCGTCAGCTACAACATTTGCTTTTCCAGGATGATATTGAATACTATGGTCGTAATCTTTTAATAGCTCAAGCCAACGTCGTTGCTGCATGTTAAGTTCCTTTTGGGTGAAGAAATATTTGAGGCTTTTATGATCCGTATAAATCTCCACTTTCTTCCCATACAGGTAGTGTCTCCAGATTTTTAACGCAAAAACAATTACTGCCAACTCCAGATCATGAGAAGGATAATTCCTCTCATATTCTTTGAGTTATCGCGAGGCATAGGCTATGACTTTCCCATGTTGCATGAGAACACATCCTAACCCTTTGCTTGAAGCATCACTGTAGATAATAAATCTATCCGAACCAGATGGTATTGTCGAACAAAAAGAAATGAGTCTCCTCTTGAGCTCTTGGAAACTCTTCTCGCATTCCTCGCTCCATACGAATTTTGTATCTTTCCAAGTCAGCTGAGTTAAAGGAGTAGCAATTCGAGAAAATCCTTCCACGAATCTCCGATAATAACCAAATTTAAGCCCGTAAAGCTACGTACTTTCTGGCCATCGACTTTTTGGTTGCTCCGACTTCAGATTTGCTTCAATCTTTCTTTGGGTCAACAGATACTCCATGTTTTGACACCTCATGCCCAAGGAATGCTACTTCCTTAAGCCAGAACTCGCATTTCTTCAGCATGGTATATAGTTTGTTGTCACGAAGTCTTTGAAGTACCAGCTTCAAATGGTGCTCATGATCTTCACGACTTTTGGAATAGATGAGGATGTCATCAATAAAGACAACAACGAACTGATCCAAATATTCCTTGAATACACGGTTCATCATATCCATGAAAGCAGCAGGAGCATTAGTCAATCCAAAAGACACGACTAAGAATTCATAATGCTCGTACCTAGTTTTGAAGGCAGTTTTTGGAATATCCTCAGTTTTAATCTTCAGCTGATGATATCTAGAACGAAGATCGATTTTTGAAAAGAATTGTGCTCCTTGCAACTGGTTAAACATGTCATCAATACGAGGTAGGGGATACCTATTCTTGATGGTGACATGGTTCAATTCTCGGTAGTCAATACAGAGTCACATACTTAATCTTTCTTCTTTATAAATAAAATGGGAGCACCCTAAGGAGATGTACTAGGATTTAATGAAACCGATATCTAACAATTCCTATAGTTGGACTTTTAACTCTTGAAGTTCAATAGAGCCATTCGATATGGGATTTTAGAAATGGGCTTTGTACGGTTGCTCAAGATCAATAAAGAATTCAACTTCACGCGTTAGGGGTAGACGGGAAGTTCTTCAGAAATACGCCAAGAAATTCATTAACAACAGAATATTATTTAAATCTGACGTGTTTTTGCTCAAGTCCATAATATGGGCTAAGAAAGCTTGACATCCATTTTTCAATAAACGAATAGCTTTATGGCTTGATATGATGACAAATGATGATTTTAGTGGTTTAGTTGCTTGAATTCAGTATAATGAGTTGGTTAGGAATGTGAAAACTAATAACCTTATTTAAAACAATCAATTTTGGCATGATGAGTGGTTAACTAATCAATCCCTAAAATCACATCAAATGCAAGTATCTTTAAAGAGATAAGATCAACAGGTAATGTGATTGTGCCAACTTGGATCAAGCAAGATTTATAAACTGTAGATGTAACAAAGGTTTTACCCAATGGAGTTTCAACAGATAAGTTAAAGTCCAATTTCTCCGGAGTCAAGTTTAAACGTTGAGCACAAGCAGGAGAGATAAAAGAATGGGTAGAACCGGTATCTAGTAAGGTATAAACTTTGCAAGAGTTCAAGATTAGCTTACCCGTGATCACCTCGTTTGGGTTTCTCGTGTTTTGGCCAGCCACGACAAACGCCTCCTTGAACCAATCGACTTTGTTTTTGTCCATATTCGCATTTGGTGCCTTGTAGTCCGCTTGGACTTGATTTCGCCACGGACAAAAATCCAAGCTATATGACCATCTTTTTCACAATTGAAACATACCTTGGAAGGTCGTGAAGCGGTTTGGACTTATATGTCCTCCTCTCCGTGATCTGTAGAGCATCTAACTTGTGGTCGTTCTCCTCCCCTAGAATTTATTGTTGGTCTTTGGTGTTCTTCTGTGATGTCTTCCGTTATGGTTGAATCTCCTCTTTTGAAATTTCCACTGACTCACCTTTCCTATTATCACGGCCATGATTACCACCAGAGTGGTTACCGCTTTTGTTTGTATTTTTCCTCCTCATTTGGTTATCATCGCGCTCGACGACGACCGTCACACCAGTATTACCTCGTTGTGGTCCCTCGATTGAACATACTCATTGTCTCGCACTAATAGTTGAGCTCATTTACAACATCCGAATATAAAGAAAATTTATGAGAGATAAGATATTGCCGAATCTCGGGTTTTAGACCTCTCAGAAACATCCGCGTCATTCGTTCCTCATTCTTTACCAAATGAGGTGCAAACTTGGATAACTCTGCGAACTTTGCCTCGTACTGGGACATCGTCATGTTATTTTGTTCTAGTCTAATAAACTCTACCTCCTTCATATGACGAATACTTTCAGGAAAGTACTTGTCATTGAATAGTTTCTGAAATCTTTCCCAAGACATGCCGAAAAGTGCGGTACCGGCCGGGTACGCTTCCATGATTTCCACCGAGAATTTGCCTCACCACGGAACATAAATGTGGCGAATGGAACCTTCATTCCTCCGTGCATCCCAAGACATCGAAATATCTTGGTAATTTGCTTGACCCATGTTTCGCTTTAATCGGATCTCGCTTTCCCGTAAATCTGGTGGTCCCAACTCTTTGAATCGCTTCATTATGGATGAGCACAAGGCGTTATCATTTCCACCCGTATTTTGTACACGAGTCTCCTTCGTCTGATTTTGCATGAACTGAAAAAAGCTGCTAAACATTCCGTCATTCATCGTTTACTTGGTAGTGTTGTTTACAGGAGGAATATTGCCCTCCTGTTGCACATTCTCCTGGTTTATGACTAAAGGTTGCTCCACAGTCTCATATACTCCATTGTTAACATTCTCAACAGCCATTCTTAAATACTGCCATAAAACAAGGGTTAATTAAATAAATTAACATATCACATAATATCCCTATATTATGACTGACTAACAAATAAGCTTAGGTAGGACACATTAGCGAAGGATTTACACATCTCTCCCCTCCTAGTTTTATCCCATGATCTCCGCCAAAGACCATATCCTTAAGCTATGATACCAACTGTGACACCTCCAAAATAGGTATACATCACCCATTCAGAGTCGCCAAATACATGGTACAGAAACAACTACAACTTTTATTATTACAATTATCGTGCAAAATACGACAACACACATGCTGTGAGTTTAAATACAAATATTGTCTTCTAGACAATATCCACACTCAAATAAGTCCTCATTATATTTATTGATACACTATTTTACAAAAATAGTGAGGACTGCTAAAACAACTGTCTACGACCATCACTTTTTACCCCGACTGGTTCCTGCTATATTCTCACCTCCTTAGAAGAAAAATAGAACAAAAAGGAGAAGGGTGAGCTCGACTAGCCCAGTAAAGAATATTATGACTAAGATAATGAACAACAAATTATCGTTAGCCTTCAACAAATCAGATAAAATATAATGGACAACCAGTTTTAGATCAATATTCGCAGCGAAAATAACAATTCATTAGAAGAGTTAAGTAGAGAATGAAATCTACTATCATCTATGAATTTAAAAGTCCATCATTAATATTTTATCCCTGTAACATCAATCAATATACATCTTGCATCAATTATTCTTCTTTACACTACGGGCCAAAGATATTTCATCAGGTAATCATTCATCTTTGCACTACATGCCAAAGATATTCATCAAGTATCACTATTAAAGACTGAGGATGATGAAAAACATTTTAGAGAACGAATCCAATGAGACAAAAGGACAGATTAGAGATTCGTACTTTAGATAATTCGAGTTTAAAAATACTCTATAATGGAGAAAAATTGAAGATCAAAACATGGATTCAATTTCAAGAATAAGGGTCACAACAGATAACTTGGAAGAAGAAAAAAAAATCTTTTTTTTGTGAGCGATGAATCGTGAACGAAAGACTCGTGAACGAAGAATCGTGAAGCAGTGACTTTGAATAAAGAATTATGAGCAAAGACACGTGAATAGTACTCAGTCATGAAAAGTTCCAAATTTGATTAAAAAGTTCAGACCAATATTCTCATGAAATGATATTAGATGAAGTGAAATTTCTAATCATTTCAGGAATTATAGAAGCAATACTTACTATAGTAAGTTCAAATTCAAGAATACGAGATGAAATAATATCGCTTACATAATATGGAGTATGAAAGAAAATAATATTTCTCACGAGTATTGAAATAAAATAATATCCTTTACCTTAGTAGAAGCTGGATTTGACTGGAATATCGAATATTATTCTGAGAAAATCTTGCAGAAAAACTACGCTCAAAATATTCTTATACTCAAGAAAATACTCACAATACTTTAGAATAAGAATTTCTGAATTTTGAAGGTGGTGTGATTTAGGAAGGAGGGGTTACCCCTATTTATAGTCTGCAAAGGTACGGAGGAAAACCAAAGTATTACACGCCTAACATTTGCATTTTTCTTCCTTACCTACTGTGTTTGCCTAACTTTTCATACTTTTATAAGGGTGGGAGCCATCCTTGAAAACAAACTTGGCAGGCAAAACCCACCAACCATTTCCACCAATCAATGGCCTTTATTCTTCATAATTGAGGGCCCATAATTTTGAAAACCAAGCTTTGCAGAAGAAAAAAAAATGCAGGAGATATGAAATATTAGCTATATATCCACCAAAAGATAAAGCTATGCAGGAAATTTCTTCCGCCCGCAAACTTAGAAAAGCATGCAAATTAAAATTAATTCATATCCGTCCCATTTATCACATGCATATATATATATATATATATATATATATAATATAATATTATTTAAACAATCATAATATATATTTTAAATGAATATTTTATCGAAGAAATGATTGTAATTCCACAGAAAATATGCCAAACTTTTAACAATTATTTCATGCTAAAAATTTCTTCATTTATATCCACCTAAAATAAATAAATCCATCATTAATCCACATCAAATAAATATTTTCTTATCATATAAATCAATAATTAATTATTCATAAATAATATTACAAAATCACAATTATGACAACCAGGCCGTTCCCAGGAAAGAGGGGGCTTTCCAATTATAAGGATTTCTCCTTACTGGCGCGCAATTAGGTGACCAAACCTCTCCTTGACAGAAATTTCTAGACATTGCCAATAATGTTATCTAATAATATTATTCAAATAATATAAATTATTGATCTGATAATGAGAAATACAGTGTAGTGACAATTATTGAAACAACAATAATATAAAATATCAATATAACAAATATTGAATCAATAAAATAAAATATTAAATAGTAATTCATTGTAACAATTATTGAGTAGTGCCTTCTTACGTAAGAATCAATAATTCAAAAATACTGTGCAATATCGTGTTCTACTGTGCAACCATGCGTATTACGATATTTTAACCACTGGGTAATCCAACAGTGTTAACGGTAACAATTACGTCGTTATTTATAAAAACTCATATTTGTCATTTTCTTCATCCGACCGTTATTCTGTTATGGGGCCCACAAATGATCAAGGCGGTTGCATCACGGAAATTCGAAAAAAAGAATATTCCACGACCAAACGAATATTCTCCGACAACAATGAATATTTTATAACCACTTGATTATTTTGTAAAATTTGCACATTTCACCCATAATCAAAGTATTATATCAATTAACACCTTTTTATTTCAAAATAATGAATATAGGAAATTAAATTTTATTTATAAAAAGTTTGGGTCTTACAATTGCAGCTAAAGTTGATAAGGTTGATGAACCAACCACTAGCAAAGGGAAAGGAAAAATGAACAAGTGTTGAAGGCATGTAAATTTATGGACTTTTATGTTGTCAGACTTTATTTTAATTATTGTGATGTAAATATTTATAGTTTTCCGCTCTTGATGTATATTTTAAAGGTTAGTCAACCTGGGAGATTTATGGATTAAGTTATGTAACCCTTTAATGGGAAGATTTATTATTTAAATTTTATTATATTTCGGTAGTTAGAAATGAATGAATGGAAAGTGAACACCAAATCTTATGGGAATGAAGTACCCAGATTTGCGGGTGTCACAAGTTGGTATCAAAGCCTTAGGTTATGAACCTTAGGTGGGGAAAAAAACCCTTAGGAAGTAACCTTATAAGAGATAAAAAGATAGTGGTGATAAACTCTTATTGAGTTTTAAGAAAAAAATAATAAAACACTCTATGTGCTTATGTGGTTGCAACTTATGTGCTCGTGAGTGTCGAGTAGTGATGATTAGTTATTAAAAACTTAAAATTTTTGTTGTTAGGGTGGCTAATGTGGGAGAATCTAGTCAGGCTAGGGAGGAGGGACCTCAGATGCCTAAAGAGGAGGAGCCTCAAGATATCCAGTAGGTCTGGGAACAACTGTTGCTAAGGGAGTTATCTCTGTTGGTCACAGTGGTTTAGCAGGAGGGCATACCTGATGAGGAAGATGTGGTAGAAACGGATGAGGAAGAGCCCGTTGAGTTGCCATATACAGATGAGGATGAGGAGGAGGAAGAGTTTCCACCAAATTCTATCGCAGCTCATATGTATGATGATATATACAACCGTAATATTGAGCTTTAGGATAGAGTCGAGGAGTAGGAGGAGCTAGTCACTGAACGTCAGACTTCGATGGCACAAAAGGAGGATGAGATCCGGGATAGGACTTCGATGGCACAAAAGGACGATGTCGACTATCTGGATAGGAATTTCTTCATAAGACAAATATTTACTGAACTGCAACGGTTCATACTCGATCACATGTTTGTAATCGGGTTTATATGGTCTCAACACCGATACATGAAAAACATTATGTACATATTTTAATTTTGGAGGTAAAGCTAGTTCGTAAGCCACTTCTTCCACTCTTCGTAGAATCTCGAAAGGTCCAATAAACCTTGGGTTGAGCTTTCCTTTCTTGCCAAAATGAATTTTTCCCTTCTAAGGAGAAACTTTCAGGAACAAAAAATTTCCTGCTTCAAATTCACGGCTTTGCCTGTGTTGATCAGCATACTTTTTTTGTCGATCTTGAGAAGTTACCAGTCTTTCTCTAATGAGTCAGACAACTTTAGCGGTCTGTTATATCAGTTCTGGGCCTAATAGTTGACATTCACCAACTTCATCCCAAAGATAGTGGAGTTCTCGTGACTTTTTTTGTATAACGCTTGCAAATGCGGTGGCATACCAATGTCTTGCGTGGTAATCGTTGTTGTATGCAAATTCCACCAACGGTAGATGATCATCCCGCTTCCTTTGAAATCCATGATGCACTTTCTAAGCATATCTTCAAGCGTCTCGGATTGTTCGCTCGCTTTGCCCATCGGTTTCATGGACGATATGATGTACTTTCATTTGATTCAAGGTTCCTATGCATTCTTGAAGTTTCTTCCGTAAATTTGATGTGAATCTCGGATCTCTCGTTCGACACAATTGACACTGGAACTCCATGTCTTGAGATGATCTCTTTAACGTATCGCTTCGCCAGCTGATCAAGATTAAATCTAATCTTTATTGGCAAAAAGTGTGCAAATTTTGTCAATCTGTCCACTATCACCCATATCGCATCGTATCCTTTCTGAGTTGTTAGAAGACCTACCACAAAATCCATTATGATATGCTCCCATTTCCATTTCCGGTATCTCCAACGGTTGAAGTAACCCTCTTGGTCGTTGATGTTCAGCTTTCACTTTCTGACATGTCAAGCACTTTGCAATGCATTCTGCAACGTCTCTTTTCATATTTGGCCACCAAAAATGTCGCCGTAAATCTTGATACATCTTTGTATTTCCTGGATGAATTGAATATCTTGAATTATGCGCTTCCGTCAAGATTTCTTCTTTAATATCTTATACTGCTGGAGCCCAAATTCGTCCCTCGAATCTTAGTATTCCTTCAGTATCAACGTTGTACTTCACTTCTTTACCCTCGACCACACTTTCCTTTATTTTTTCTGCATTCTTCATCTTGTAGTTGAGGGTTCTTCACTTTGTCCACCAAAGTTGGACTAGCTTTCATCTGGTACAACTTTTCATCGAATTCTTTTGGAAATTTGATTTCCAACTCTAGCCTTGCCATTGCTGTAATGAGCTCCTCCTTATCGGTTAACAATATCAACTTCTCTCGGCCTTTCCTACTCAAGGCATCTGCAACCATATTAGCCTTGCCCAGATGATAAAAGATTTCACAATCATAATCTTTTATCAATTCCATCCATCTCCTTTGTCGCATGTTCAGGTCCTTCTGTGTGAAAATATATTTCAGACTTTTATTGTCTGTATATATCTCACATTTTTCTCTATAGAGATAATGTCTCCATATCTTCAGTGCAAACACAACCGCCGCCAACTCTAAATCATGAGTCTGATACCCTTTGTCGTAGTCTTTTAGTTGCCTTGATGCATACGCAATAACTCTGTCGTTCTGCATAAGGACACAACCCAATCCTTTGTGTGAAGCATCACTATACACCACAAAATTTCCTATATTATCTGGCAATGACAAAACAGGTGACACTTAACTTCTTTTTCAATTCTTGAAAACTCTCTTCACATTTCTCCGTCCAAACAAATTTTACAGACTTTCTCGTAAAATTTGTCAACGGAGTAGAAATCTTGGAAAAATCCTGAATAAATCGTCTATAATATCCTGCCAATCCCAAGAAACTTCTTACTTCTGACAGAGTTCTTGGTTGTTCCCAATTTATCACAACTTCGACTTTTGATGGATCCACCAAAATTCCATCCTTGTCAATTACACGCCCAAGAATTTGTACACGTTCCAACCAAAATTCACATTTAGAGAATTTCGCATACAACTTTTCTTTTCTTAGCGTCTCCAACGTCAGACGTAAGTGTTCCACATGTTCTTCTTGAGATTTGGAGTATACCAGAATATCATCAATGAACACCACCACAAACTTGTCTAAAAATGGTTTAAACACCCTGTTCATCAAATCCATGAACGCTGCAGGGGTGTTTGTCAAACCAAAAGACATCACCAAAAATTCATAATGTCCATACCGAGTTCGGAATGCCGTCTTCGGTACATCCTCCTTCCTTACTTTCAGTTGGTGATATCCACTTCTCAAATCTATTTTCGAGAAATCTATCATCCTTCAATTGATCAAACAAGTCATCTATTCTTGGCAACGGATATTTGTTTTCAATAGTGACTTTATTTAATTCCCTATAATCAATGCAAAGACACATTGACCCATCCTTCTTCTTCACGAATAACACCGGTTCTCCCCACGGTGACACACTCGGTTGAATGTACTTCTTATCTAGCAGTTCTTGTAGTTGTACCATCAGTTCTTTCATTTCTATCGGAGCCATTCTGTACGGAGCCTTCAATATCGGAGTGGTTCCTGGCGCTAAGTCGATCACGAACTCGATTTCTCCGTCAAAGTGGAAGTCCCGCAAATCCTCCTAAACACATCTACTTAATTCCCTAACCACTGGTATTTCTTCCAGTTTCACACCCTTCTCCTTTTGAGTATCGACTATGTAGGCTAAGTACCCTACACAGCCCTGACTCAACAACTTCTTGGCATGCATCATTGTCAGACATCTCATTTGTCTAGGCGATTTGCTACCATGAAAAACTACCTTTGACGGAGTCATAAGGTTTACACACTTCTTTTAGCAATCAATTATGGCTCCATAATTGAGTAGCCAATCCATTCCCAAAATAATATCGAACTCTCCGAGTTTTATTGGGATTAAATCTACTGTCATAACATTCCCCTTAATGTTCAACTTACAATTCTTGTATACGAACCTAACAGGAATCACTTCCCTATTCGCAATTTCTATGTTTAAAGGGAAATTCAGCTCTTCACTAGGTATTTCTAACCTCTTAGAAAATTCATCAGATATAAATGAGCAAGTAACACCTGAATCAAATAATACATATTCATTTATGTCATTGATTGGGATAATACCTGACACGACATCTTTTGATTGCACCGCGTCCTACACTGTCATAGTGAAGGTTCTGACTGTTGGCTTATTCGTTGATGTTGGCCCAGCAATAGCCAGAGCACCTCCACTAGCATTTCCCTTGCTTCTATTTGTCTCACCAGATCTCTTCTTAAGGCATTCACGAGCAAAGTGATCCTTGGACCTGCACGTGAAGCAAACGTTCTTCTTAGGTTGATTGCAATTTGGGACGATGTGACCCTTCTGGCCACAGTTGAAGCATGCACGTTTTCCCATCAAACACACACCTTTGTGAAACTTCCCACATGTAGCACATGCTTCGAACTTCTTCTTTTGCTTGTTTCCCTGCTGATTTCCAGCTCCCACATTTGCATTCCACTTCCTCTTCAAATTGTTGTTGCCATTTCCACCGTTACCACCACCACCATTCTTAGCTTCACCTTCACTCTTCTTCTTCATCTGCTCTTGCTTGTGTTTTGTTACAACCTCGCCTCCACTCTCAGCGAGAATTGCTTTCTCCATTACCGCTGCAAACATCTTTAGTTGGAACAAGGAGACCCTACTGTACAACCAGGGCTTCAGTCCTTGTTCAAACCTCTTTGCCTTGCGTTTGTCTGTGCTAACTTGATATGGTGCAAACCTCGCCAACTCGTTGAATCTTGCGGCATACTCAGACACTGACATCGTTCCCTACTTCAGTTCCAAAAACTGCACTTCTAGCTAACTCTTCGAACTTTTTGGAAAATAGGTCTCAAAGAATATCTCCTTGAACCTTTCCCAAGTCATTACCTCTTGACCTCCTCGGGTTTTATTAGCTTGCCACTAATAACTCACCTCTGCTTTAAACATGAATGTTGCAAAAACAGTCTTCTGATTCTCCTCTACTCTAGCAACATCAAAAACTTTCTCTATTTCCATGATCCAGGTCTGCGTGCTTTAACCGGATTCATGGACCCACTGGAATTCGTGGTCAAACCTTTGAAGTCCTTAAACGTTGTACCTTCGTTCGAGGTTGATTCTCGCAGCACCCGCCAAGAACGCCACTAGTCATCTTGAATCAGGTTACCTTCCACATTGTTGTTGTTGGTTTCCTCAGTGGTTCTCTGTCGGGGTGGTTGACGTCTTGGAGGCATTTTCTGTTAAAATACACCCATTAGATTCTATTCAACCTTTTAAGTATTATATACTTAAGTTGCACATCATAAAAAAAAATTATCACATAACACATAACACTTTGAATAAAACAATAACTTTTATTCATTCATAATCTTTTAAAAACATCAAAACCATAGCATCACTGCTATTTACATTACTTTCCCGAACTATAACAGTTGCAGGACAACATCATCAACATCCATCTCATTGCTTATATCATACCCGGGATTTACAATTTATTAACTCCCTAATCACATATCAGGTACATTCCTTACGATGTTCTACTAAGATACTGCGTAGCCTTACGACGTTCTTCCTCCATAATTTGAGTCATTGTTCGGCGATCAAAAATGTATGATGGCAGCGTCTCGAACTGAATAGGATAACACATGACCCGATCTTGAGCTCGATTGATTACGGTGTTGAATATGTTGTTCATCTCTTCCATCTTCATCCTCTTTGCTTGTGCGTCTCTCTCTGCCATTCCGGCTCGTTGATAAGCTTCATTTTACGCGTCTTCAGCTCTTGCCCTTTTTATAGATTCTTCTTTCAACTTGTTCTTCAACTCTGCAATCTCTGCAATCATTCGTTTGTTCTCTCCTTTAGTGTGGACCAGCTTCTCTTCAACATTATGCAGACGTTCCTCTCGATCCTGGATCTCATCGTCTTTTTGTGCCATCGAGGTTTGTTGTTCAGCTACTATCTCCTGTAACTCCTCGACGGTGTCTTGAAGTTCCACATTGCGGTCATACACCTCGTCGTACATACGGCCAGCTATCGAGTTAAGTGGAAGCTCTTCCTCCTCGTCCTCCTCATCCCCCGACTGTGGCAGCTCAATGGGGTCCTCCTCATCCGTCTCTATCTCATCATCCTCATCAGGTATTCTCTCCTGCTCAAATACTGTGACCAACGGAGTTGTTTCCCGTGGCAGTAGTTGTTCCCAAATAACTTGAATATCTCGAGGCTCCTCATCTCTAGGCACCTGGGATCCTTCCTCCCTAGCCTGACTGGATCCTCCTACATTAGCCATCATGTCAACCAAATTTTAAGTTTTTAATTACTAATCATCACTACTCGACACTCACGAGCACATAAGTTATAATCACATAAGAACATAAGTGTTTTATTACTTCCTCCTTAAAACTCGATAAGAGTTCATTATCACTATCTTTTCAAAGATTACTTCCTAAGGCTTTGATACTAAACCTAAGACACCCCAAATCTAAGGCTTTAAAAGATACTTCAGGACACCACAAATCTAAGATTTGGTGCTCACTATCCATACATTCATACTATCTACCCAAATAAAATAATATTTAAACCATAAATCCTCCCTTTAAATTGGATTACATCATTAAATAAAAATCTTCCCAAAGTTATCTAACCTTAAACATCATTCAAGTGCGCGAAATATCTAAAGCATTGTAAAACTATGAGTTTATCCTGACGTATAAAGCGACATCGCTAATAAATTAATAAATTATTACATCACATCATTATTTAAAAGTCTATCATTATCATCGACAGGTAAATAAAATTAAATAAAATTACAAGTCTCATCATCACAAGCAACATATGTACCAATCTATCCTGGATTCACATTTTTCCCTTTCTTTAAGAATTTAGCTAGCGGATTTTGAGGTTACCTTTTTAAGAGATATGTCAGACCATTTCTAGACATTATCCTAAAAGGATCTTTGGAATGTCGGTAAAATCATTATGGATCGCACCATGTCCAACAAGGTATGATTTTTCCTTTTAGATACATCAATCAATTATCACGTATCGAGGATGTGTCCATTATGAGAGAAAACCATTTGAGATGATCCGAAAACTTATTTGCACAAGTATTTATTCCTTGATCTAATCAAAGAATCTTAATACATTGCTAATTTGTTTCACTTCGAATTGTTTGAACCTTTCAAATAATTCACACTTGTATTTCAAAAAATACATACATTCAACTCTTTGAATGATCATCTCCTTTTCTTATACTAGTTTATTCAATTTATAAAATAATTTTCACGTAAGTCAAGTATACAAAATTTATTAAGTAATATTCCGATTCTATACAAAACATTATTATTATAAATAGAACAACAATTGTTCTTAATTATAATACCAAAAATTTTATTGTCCAACAATAAAATGGAAATAATATTTTTAACAAGAACTGGAATACAATAACAACTTATCGACTTAATAGATTTGTTCCGTGGGCATTGCTAAACTATAAGTTTCTATGTCAATGTTGCAACCTTTTGCTTCATTTCCACATAGGATTACTTATATTTGTTTAGCTTTTACTCACTTGGTCCTTCATAAATCTATATTTATGATAACCAAAGTTTGGTATCCAATACCAAGTAGAACCTTGACTTAAAGAAAATTTATTTCAATCATGAACAAAAGCAGTATTATGTAGAAACTTCACTAAGCTTCTTTGTTAGCCTACGCAAGATGCTTCTTGCAGATTTCTTTCAGGTGTCCGAGCTTATTGCGATGGAAGCAAACTCCTTTGCTATCCGTATCGGTTTTGTTCTTATTATCCTTTGTTTATGCCTTTCTATTTACCTTCTTTGAATCTTTCTTCTTTTCGAAGATCCTTTGGCCCCTACCAAGAAGACATGGTCTTTCTTGGTTTGAAAGTGACTCTCAACATTTTTCAACATGTTAAGCAAATCGCCAAAGGCGATATCTAGCTTGTTCATATGAAAATTCACAACAATTAATGAAAGGAGTCCCGGGAGTGAGTGCAAGATCAAATCTTGGCTCAACTCTCCATCCATGACAAAACCGGTTGTCCTAATTGATCAATCAAATTGATTATGTTAAGAACTTTTTATGCATACTATAGTGCCATCTACCATTCTAGATCGGAAGAGCTCCTTAGATATGTCGATATCTATCGGTCCCCACTTTCCTCACCATCAACTACTTGATGTGCGGGAATATAATAGGAGCATCCATAGTTTCATCTTGATCATCAAGCTCGTTACTCATGGATCGAAGCATGATGCATTCGAGCCAACTATGCATCATCTTGCCACTTTCTAAAAGTAGCAATGTCTTCCTCGGAGGCATTATTCGCAACTATTGCGAGGATAGGCGTATTAAAGACATAAGATAACTTTTCACTATGAGAACTATTCTCAAATTCCTTAACCAATCCGTTTAATTGATTACGGTTAATTTAGCATCTAATATGCTTATGATGATAGTAATTTTAGACATTGTAAAATTCTATAAATGAATTTGTAATTAATAACATTTTAACATACATTCTTTTATTAATTACCAAAATAAATTAGGTCTTGTTTTAAATTGGTATCTCCCACTATTTTCTTCAAACTATATTACCTCACTTATATAGTTGGCAAAATCTAATTAAAGATTTGCTAGTGAGAATAAGGATCCTATTTCAAATGTATATAGCCTTGTGGTGACACAACAAACTATATATAAATAAATAGGTAGACAACTTTTTGTCAATTACATCAACTACGTGACTCCTTGTATTTTTGCCTCTTAGATTATTTTGATCAAGTGGTGGCACATCCGAATCAAATTATCCAAGTTAAGTCCGACCTAGCACTCCATATATTCAAAAAGAAAAATATCATCCTTGTGGTGACACAACAAAACAATATTGTTCAATTTTCTTTATAAGCATCAAATGTGATAAATTAACATCTTAAATACTTAATACTTGCCTTGTGGTGACACAACAAACTCATATTAAATATTTAATACTCTATTAATTTTATCATGCTAGAAGGCGACGTTCGATATTCCAAATATCTTTGAACGCTTAGGACTTAATATAAAAATTGAGGGTTTGTTATTAATTTGTCTCATCTTGTTTAGCGGCGCACGTATATATATATAAAATACGCGTCATATTAATGAACATACGAAGCATGTTTCCATAATATATAATATATATAGTATAAGCATGCACATATAGAATACTATATTCTACCGGATTGATTATGGACTTTTATTCTAGTTTGGTTCACTAGAGCCACTCAAGTGAACCAAAAGGTCAAACCCTAGGGGTGCAAGAATTAATATTTAAATATAACTATTACATTTAAACCGGGCTCCATAACAAACGGGTCTTCAAGCTTCTTGTCCCTTAATCTCTAATTCTTCAAAATTAATTCTAACTATTCCTATTACAATACTATTTTAAAATAAATAGAAACCTTGATCGTGATCGAGGGAAGTACATAGGAGGAGATAGAATTTACATTAAGAAAAATTAGAGAAGGCGAGGTCTGTGAGACCCATTTAATAAAACCCATACATTCATGCATCCAACTAAAATAAAATCCAATCACATTTAATTGATAGTCCATAATCAATCCCATTTATTATCATACACATCACCATATGCATCAATAAATAACATTCATCTCATGAATAATAAACATTTAATATATATATTGATATCATTTAATGGGCAAATTTAGTTAGTATAAAATCTAATTTTGAATCAAAATAAACTCCTTTATTTTAATCCAAATTTAAATCAAAATAAAACTATTTTATTTTAATTTATCCAATTTTGAATAAAATAAACTATTTTATTTTAATCAAAATAAACTCCTTTATTTTAATTAATTATGAATCCAATTCCATGTATAAAAAAAATCTTTAATTAAAATAAACTCTTTTATTTTAATTAATTATGGAATCCAATTCCATGTAAAAAAAATCTTTTATTAAAGAAACACGGATATTCTTTTCCTATTCACAAATAAACTCCTTTATTTTGAATAATATGAAATCTTATTTCATATTTAAATAAACTCCTTTATTTAAGGAAACACGGATTTTCTTTCCTATTCACAAATAAACTCCTTTTATTTTGAATAATATGAAATCTATTTCATATCTAAATAAACTCCTTTATTTAAGGAAAAATAAAATCCAATTTCAACTCCAATTAGTTATTATGGAATCCAATTCCAACTCTAATTAGTTAGCATGAAATTTAATTTTAAAATTAAAATAAAACTTTTATTTTAATATTAAAATAAACCTTTTATTTTAAGATTAAAATAAACCTTTTATTTTAATTATAAAATTATTTAAAATTAAAATAAAACTTTATATTTTAATATTAAAATAAACCTTTTATTTTAAAATTAAAATAAACTTTTATTTTAATTATATAATAATTAAGAATATATATGTATATATATATTCGTAATATATATATATATATATATATAACTATAATATATATATATATATATATATATATATATATATATATATATATGACTAATCAATGAAATCAGGAAGCTACAAAATCTAATATACGGAAAACTTAAAAAAAATTTCGTGACATCTGGTACATTTGATTACCCACGTGATATGATTACGATTTTAAAAAAAAAAAAAGAAACTTTGCATTTTTTTTTTTTTTTTTTTAATTCAACGATATTTGCTAACTTGAATTTTCGTGCAACCTTGTAAAAAATGACTTTCCGTCACGCCATGGCCAATCAAGAGGAATGCAAATTTTGGATTTATCATAACACTGGAGGCCTATTTTTTTAATTTTTTTTAAAAAATTTTATACAATAAAATTATGCCCAATTAAATTGTTCAAAACACATATCAATATACATATCAAATCGAACAATTAATAATTTGCATAAAGGTTTAGCTCTCGATGCCCTTTATTAGGTTTGTAATATTCATGTCTTGCAATCAAATTGCATAAAAAGTCTTGAGCGTGGTAAAATCGAGTTTAAAAAATTTATAAACCATATACGGATCACCTTTATGCATAATTATTAATTAAGCGAAAAGATAAAGAATAAAATCATACCCTGAAGATCGAAGCTTCCAGTGTACAAGTTCACCTCCAATCCTTTTAGCGTTCAACTTGAATCCACCGGGTTTGGTTCCTTCCTTTGATCGGCGTTAGCCACCCGTGTGTTTGGCCTCTGAGGTGATCCACGAGGAAGAATAAAATTCAAGAAGATGGGTGTTATGGCTAACCTAGTTTTCTATCTCTATAGAAAAGGCATACTCCCAACAACTTGGAATTATTACGTACTTTGTTAAAGTCAACAACCCATACCCACCCATAATAAGACTCCTCTTATTTATAGATGTGGGCAACCCATCTTAACAATTAAGGAATTGGGTTTTATTTAATTAATTAAATTCTAATCTTATTAGGGATAATTAATTAAACTCCTTTAATTAATTTTCCTTCCTAATCCAATTAGGAATAAATGAGAGTACTTATATTAAATTAATTCCTAAACTCTTTTAGAAATTAAAATAATAATATTTGTAATAATATTAATAAAACTCCTCTTATTAATTTATATTTAATATTTCTAAAATATTAAATAATAAATATTAAGCTATTTAATTTATTCTATCACCATAGATTAAATTAAATATACTTAACTTATATTATTACGATTATGCCATTAACTTCTTAAATAATTATTCTTCCTTTTATGGTGTGACCCTTTAGGTTCTCCATATTAAAACCGGTTGTGAATAAATCAATTAGAACAATTCTAATCTTATTTAAATAAATAAATTAAATAATTAATTTATTTAAATAATATTTATTCTACAATAGGGATAAGCCTCCTAGCGATCGGCGACTTTCCGGATAATATAGATTTCAACATTAATCATTAAAGAACCTTTGAGTAAATAGTTACCGTGACAATTCAATCCTTCCACCATCTGATGTCCCAATTAAATATAAGACATGGAATTTATGTCAAGTCTTATTTTATTTAATTATATGTATTTCGACTCTTAAATGCACAACTCAAATAATGCAAATTAGAAACTCCTTTCTAATTTCATTACGCCTTGGCCAAAGACTCTTTGGGTTGTCATTTATCGAATCACATAGGACATTTCTCTTCTTTTATTAGAAGTGGTAGATTCTTTATTGATCATACATTATCTCCATGTACAACTTATTATACCCAAGCATACCCTTTGATATACCCTAAGTGGTCTTAAGGAATAAGTCAAAGTATAACTTATCATACACAAGATACTATGATGATCTCAAGTCCAAGGATTACTTGTATTACTATCACTCAGAGAATTCCTATTGACAGCAAATAAAACTCCATTAGGTATTTCTTAGCGAGCCAACGTTCAATGAACTTATTCTCTAATAAGCACCTACATACTTGCTTTAGTGTCTCCACACAAATGATCATGAGATCAATCATCCTCATCCAATGAGCAAGAATATATGTACCAATCTATCCGGATTCACTAATCCCCAATTTAGTAATCCAATGATTGGGAACTATTTTAGTTTTAAGCTTTCTAAGAATTTAGATCTCATTAGAATGATCATCATCATTATTCTAAAAGCATTGCTTAAAACTATGGGTTTATCACATATTATAAAACAGCATCATGTAGATAATTAAAAGCCTTTAATAAATTAATACTTTTTATTAATAAATGAATAAGATTGTTACAAAGTATATGCTTTATCATCAAACATGATTGGCTTGTGTGCATACTACTTTCACCCAGGTTATCTAACCTTAAACATCATTCAAGTGCAGAAATAAAATTATTACATCACATCATTATTTAAAAGTCTATGATCATCATAATACATAAAATTACAAGTCTGCATCACTTGTATATTTTTCCCTTTCCTTTGCTAGTTGAAGGCTCATCTACCTTCTCCACTTTAGCTGCAATAACAATATTTATGCAAGAGTGAGCAAAATAATTGCTCACTGGATATAACAATGAATCAATAGGAGAATAATAATAATAACTGCCAACGACTAGGCTCATCAAAACTGAATAGTACTCTATCAATGATAATCAGAAACTAGAATCCAAAATATGGAATATATATAACTGAGGGTCATAAGACCATGAACTATGTCCACAGTTGCAAGTAATCTTTCAACTTCAACTTTAACAGTCATAAGACTATAAGGACTCCTCGTACTTAGGGGGATCAGCCCTTCGTATAATGTATTGTGCACAAACATTTCAATGCTAAGCGTAAATTATCCCATAATAATAATAGGGTTGTTCATCTTAGTATTTACAGTACAAGTCCACACCAAATAAAGTTTGGTTTGGATAAGCTTTCAAGGGTAATTGGAAGTTTAACGAACATCAACTAGAGGACTAGTTGAATCAATAGTGTTTAATAACACAACAGTTGATCAATAATAACATAATATGGAACAATGAATAAGTGCAAGCGAACTAACTATATCTTGAACTCATGCTTAGAAACAACTACAAAGCATATGTATTGAATGACAATAAACCTTTCTTGAATAAAATTAAGCTAGGACTACGAATTATTGAATATACATTAAGTAATAGCAAGCTGAAAATAAAGCTTGCTCATTATGAGAATAGCTTGTGTTAAGTAAATGAGATAAGATAGTTCAACATTAGAAATTAGAATTCAAGAAAACTACATTCATAATATCCGAATGACAATAAAGAAACTTGTCTAAAAATAAACAAGTTAGAATGCATCAATAAATATTAGAATTCAAACTTGTTCGAATAAAGTTAAAGTCATAGCTAGTTTGCTCAAATAATGACTAGGAATACAAAAGTTCGCTTAATGAAAGTTTAAAGTAAGAAACTTGCTGAATGTAAAAAGAGAAGTTTAGAAACTTGCTCAATCAAAAGAATAAAGTTACACAATGTAATAATAGAACTAGCTCAACGAAAATGTAGAGTTAGAAAACTTGCCTCGAGTGTAAGCTATAATATTAAAACTCACGTTCACCTATACACGGTATTAAAACCACAACATCTATTAGACATACTAATATTTACTTTCCAATATAAAACGCATTACTAGCTAAACTTGTTATTTTAGCACTAGTCTTATGCTACCATAAATATTTCAGAATTCCCAAGTGTTAACATCACAACACTTATCTAACATTCATTGTATAAACTAAGTTATCACATAATGCGTTCGTAACTTACTAATCACTTTTACAACTTTGAATTTACAATCCACATCACATGACTCTGTTTAACCTTGTTGTTACATGGTCCTCACATTAACCTAACATTAAGCTAAGTTACATTGAACGACCAAAGTCTGCAATTAGCGAGAATTAGCAGAGACTTCCTTTCTCGAGATCGGGCATTGGTGTGGTGCAGCGTAAGTTTTATCTTTGGATTGCGTTTTGAGAACATGGTTACAACACTTTTCTTAAGCCAACTAGCACGAATTTCACCCACCAAACAGTAATATTAACACAAACAATTGATATAAAACTATTACAAACATGTTTGTTAACATATTCAACCAATTACAATAATTTAACAACAACTTAAGCTAATTTAATTTCACAAATTCCATATTTTCATATAAAAACTCCATTTTTGACATCTCTTGCAAAAATCATCACTGTAATCTCTATACTTGGCCAAATTGCTTTGTTCAAATTACGTTATGCTCGTTTCTTAGTGAACTAACATAATCAATCTTCAATTTACAATTTCACATACTAATTAGCCACTAAAATTGATACTTTTCATGAACATATGAAAATATATATACTAACATTATTTTCTTCTATTGTCAAACAAAATTAGCATAGCAAACTCTTATCTACATACAATCTCAAACGTCACAACACATATAAACACAATTATCTCATTGTATAACAACAATTCAACGAATTTGATTTCATAGAGTATATGAAATTTTTCCGTAATTCACACATGTAGACATATACATATATATTAAGGTTGTATAAGAAGTACCTTCAAATTACTTGCAATCCCTTTTGTTAAACACTACAAATGCTCTGAAATCCTTCTCTCTCAAATTCTCTCAACTCTCACAAAACTCAGTATTCTCTAGGCTTAGCAAATAAGGCGTAAAACCAACTCATAAACAATGCGTAAAATAAAACTGCTAAACCTTAATACGCCAACTTAATAAAATGTTAGTTACAAAACAAATGTATATATTATAAATATGTTATAATTATTATTTTAATTTATGTTATTTATTTTATTTAAATTCAAAAATTAGAAATCCAAAAGCCATAAGGCTTATTTGGCAAAAAAACTAAATTAAACTCATTTATTTTAATGAACAATTTAGTTTATAATTTATAATTACATCTTATTTATTTGGATTTCCATATCCAACATTAACCAATTAAATTAATCACATACTATATTTTAATTAAATATACCATTTTAGCAAATATCACAAAATTATAATTTTCATTATAACTTTATTTAATAATTAAATATACCATTTTAAATTATTAATTAACAATATAACACTTCATGCCATGTTACAATTCTCTAAATTATATATTAATTTAATTTAGAATATTATCTAATAAATTTAGATTAATAAATATTTACTAACAACCATCACATCAATAAAATATTTATTCAACAATGAACACCTCAAATAAATATTTATATTATTCAATAAATATTTAATATTACAATTCGAAATTCCGGATCGTTACAACATCTTACTTACTTTATGTAAGTTTCTTTAGCCTATCTTGTTTACAATTGAGCAAGTTCTTAATCTTACTCTTATGTATTCTAACTTGATTACGTTCATGCATGTTACTTAACCTTTGCAACTTTATTATTTAGCAAGGTTTACTTTTTGCTATCATGTTATACTTTTAAGATTACGCAAGTTACTTAATCTCTTATTAAGCTCTTGAATCCTATTTATGTTGTATGATTCTTATCGATGTATTGAGCACGTTCCTTACTTTATTTCAATTATAATTGCTCAAGTTGTATCTTATTGAACAAGTTCCATATTCCTATATTGAACCAAGTTCCTAAATTGTTTCCTTATTAACAACGAATGTAACCTTAGCTTATTATCATTGTTCAAGCAAGGTTTATTTTACTTTTCAATACTTTCCAGTTTATTCTTAAAGCATGATTTTGATGCATGGTGTTTAATCACTTATAACCACGGTTATTTCATACTACGTTGTTATCAAATCCTTGAATTGTTATTACACTTTTGATTCGACTAATCCTTAGTTGATGATCGTTGAACTCTAAATTACCCTTGAAGCTTATCCAAACCAAACTTACTTTGGTGCGGACTTGTTTTCTAAAAATTGAGATGAAAAACCCTATTATAGGGGATTATTTACGCAAAGCGTTTAGATATTTGTGCACAATACATGGTATGAAGGGTTGATCACCCTAAGTACGAGAGTCCCTACAGTCTTATAATTGTTTAGGTTTAAGCTGAAAGAATACTTATAACCTTGGACATAGTTCATGGTCTTGTGACCCTCAGATATATTTCCAATTTTGATTTCAGTTCTTGATCATCATTGATAGAAAACATTATTAAATTCTATTTAGCCTATTCATTGGCAGTTATTATGTAGTTATTATTCATAATCATTTCAAGTGAGCATTTGATTTGCTCACTCTTGCATATATAACCATTGTAGCTAAAGTTGAGAAGGTTGATGAACCAATCACTGGCAAAGGGAAAGGAAAAATGAACAAGTGTTGAAGGCTTGTAAATTTATGGACTTTTATGTTGTCAGACTTTATTTTAATTATTGTGATGTAAATATTTATAGTTTTTCGCTCTTGATGTATGTTTTCAAGGTTAGTCAACCTGGGAGATTTATGGATTAAGTTATATAACCCTTTAATGGAAAGATTTATTGTTTAAATTTTATTATATTTGGGTAGTTAGAAATGAATGAATGGAAAGTGAACACCAAATCTTATGAGAATGAAGTACCTAGATTTGGGGGTGTCATAAGTTGGTATCAAAGCCTTAGGTTATGAACCTTAGGTGGGGAAAAAACCCTTAGGAAGTAACCTTATAAGAGATGAAAAAGATAGTGGTGATAAACTCTTATTGAGCTTTAAGAAAGAAATAATAAAACACTCTATGTGCTTATGTGGTTGCAACCTATGTGCTCGTGAGTGTCGAGTAGTGATGATTAGTAATTAAAAACTTAAAATTTTTGTTGTTAGGGTGGCTAATGTGGGAGAATCTAGTCAGGCTAGGGAGGAGAGACCTCAGATGCCTAGAGAGGAGGAGCCTCGAGATATCCAGGTGGTCTGGGAACAACTGCTGCCAAGGGAGTTATCTCTGTTGGTCACAGTGGTTGAGCAGGAGAGCATACCTGATGAGGAGGATGTCGTAGAAATGGATGTGGAAGAGCCCGTTGAGTTGCCATAGACAGATGAGGATGAGTTTCCACCAAACTCTATCACAGCTCATATGTATGATGAGATATACGACTGCAATATTGAGCTTTAGGATAGAGTCGAGAAGTAGGAGGTGCTAGTAACTGAACGTCAGACTTCGTTGGCACAAAAGGACGATGATATCCGGGATCTTGACGAGCATCTAAGTAATGTTGAATGGAAGTTGATTCACACTAAGGGGGATAATGAGCAGCTGACGGAGGAGATTGCAAAGCTGAAGGACAAATTGAAAGAAGAATCTGCCAAGAGAGCAAGAGTTGAAGACGCATACGAGAAAGCTTCTCATCGTGCAGAAGTAGTAAAGGGGGAAGTACAAGCAAAGAAGATCAGGATGGAGGAGATGAATGGCATTTTCAACGTCGTGATAAATCGAGCTCAAGATCGAGTCATGTACTATCCGACTCAGTTCGAAACACTACCATGGTATATGTTAGATCACAGAACAATGTTCCGTATTATGGAAGAGGAACGTCGTAAGACTATGCAGCATTTTAGTAGGTCATCGTAAATAATGTAATTATTATGTGATTAATTAGTAAATAAGATGTAAATCCCAATTATTATATAATCAATGGGATATGATGATGATGTTATCCTGAAACTTTAGTATTTCAGGAAGGTGATGGAAGTAGCAGTGATGTTATTGTTTTTATGTTTTTAAAAAAGATTATGAATGAATAAAATGTTAATATTTATTCCAGATGTTATGTGTGATGATCTTTTATAATGTGCAAGTTAAGTAGAAAATACTTAAAAGATTGAGTAATAATTTAATAAATGTATTTTTAATAGAAAATGCCTCCAAGATGTCAACCACGGCAAAGAACCCCTGAGGGGTCTACCAATAACAACAACGCTGATGCTAACCCAGTTCAGCAATTGGTGACTACTGACGGGAGCGCAGCATAATCAACCGCAAAACCAAGCTGCGACCTTCAAAGATTTCAAGGCGGTTGGACCACCAAAATTTTGTGGGTCCATGAATCCAGTTGAGGCACATACCTGGATCATGGAAATAGATAAAGTTTTCGATGTAGCTAGAGTCGGTGAGGACCAGAAGTTTGTTTTTACAACATTCATGTTGAAAGCATAGGCTAATTATTGGTGGCAAACCAATAAAACTCGAGGAGGTCAGGGAGTGATGACTTGGGATAGGTTCAAGGAAATATTTTTCGAGACCTATTTCCCAGATAGTTCAAAGAATCAAATGAAGGTGCAGTTTTTAGAGTTGAAGTAGGGTACGATGACGGTGTCAGAGTATGCAGCAAGGTTTAATGAGTTAGCCAGGTTTACGCTATATCAAGTTAACACAGATGAGGACAAGGCGAGGAGATTTGAACAGGGACTAAAGCCCTAGTTGTACATCAGAGTCTCCATGTTTCAGTTAAAGATGTTTGCAGCGATGCTCGAGAAGGAGATTATCGTTGAGGGTGGAGGTGAGGCTGTGACGAAGTATAATAAGGAATAGAGAAAGAAGAAGAATGAGAGTGAAGGTAAGGCTGGTGGTTGCAGTGGTGGGAATAATAATAACCCGAAGAGGAAGTGGAATGTAAGTATTGGTGCTGGAAGTTAACAGAATAGCCAGCAGAAAAGAAAATTTGAAGCGTATGTTACATGTGGGAAGAATCACACGGGCGTGCGAGTATGTTTTAACTGTGGCTAGGAGGGTCACATTGCTCCAAATTGCCATCAACTTAAGAAGAATGCTTGCTATACATGCGGGTTAAAGGATCATCTTGCTCGTGATTACCCTAAGAAGAAAGCTGGATAGGCAACTGGAAGCAAGGGAGGCAACAATGGAGGTACATTGGCTATTGCTAGACCAACGTCATCAAGAAGACCCACAACCAGAACCTTCAACATGACTTTGCATGACTCAATGCAATCAAAAGATGTTGTGTCAGGTATTATCCCAATCAATGATATAAACGCATATGTATTATTTGATTCGGGTGCTACTTTCTCGTTTATATATGATGAATTTTTTAAGAGGTTAGGATTGCCTAGTGAAAAGTTGAATTTTCCTCTAAACATAGAAATTGCGAATATGGAGGTGATTCCTATTAGATTCGTATATAGGAATTGTAAGGTGAATATTAAGGGAAATGTTATAACAGTAGATTTGATTCCAATTAAAATTGGAGAGTTTGATGTTATATTGGGGATGTATTAGCTATTCAATTATGGAGCGATAATTGATTGCCAAAAGGAAAGTGTAAACCTTATGACTCCATCAAAGGAAGTTTTCTTTGGTAGCAAATCACATAGACAAGCGAGATGTCTGATAATTATGCAAGCCAAGAAGTTATTGAGATAAGGCTGTGTAGGATATTTAGCTTACATAGTCGATACTCAGAAGAAGGGTGTGAAACTGGATGAGATACCATTTGTTAGAGATTATGGGGATGTATTTCTAGATGATTTGCTAGGACTTCTGCCTGACAGAGAGATCAGGTTCGTTATCGATTTAACACCAGGGACTGCACCAATATCGAAGGCCCCGTACAGGATGGCTCCGGAAGAGATGAAGGAATTGATGGTAAAACTGCAAGAACTACTAGACAAGAAATACATTCAGCCAAGTGTATCACCGTGGGGAGCACTGGTGTTATTCATGAAGAAGAAGGATTCATCAATGCGTCTTTGCATTGATTATAGGGAGTTAAACAAAGTCACTATCAAGAATAAATATCTGTTGCCAAGAATAGATTACTTGTTTGACCAGTTAAAAGGAGCTAAGTACTTCTCTAAGATAGATTTGAGAAGTGGGTATCATCAATTAAAGGTTAGGAAGGAGGATGTACCTAAGACGGCATTCAGAACTCGGTATGGAGACTACGAGTTTCTGGTAATGTCTTTTGGGTTGACTAATGCCCCTGTAGCATTCATTAATTTGATGAATAGGGTGTTTAAACCATTTTTAGATAAGTTTATGGTGGTATTCATTGATGATATCCTAGTGTACTCCAAATCTTAAGAGGAACACGTGGAACATTTACGTTTGACGTTGGAGACATTAAGAAGGGAAAAGTTGTACGCTAAATTCTCTAAGTGTGAATTCTGGCTAGAACGTGTACAATTTCTTGGGCATGTGATTGACAAAGATGGGGTTTCGATGGATACATCAAAAGTCAAGCTGTTATAAATTGGGAACAACCAAGGACACCATCGGAGGTGAGGAGTTTCTTGGGATTGGCATGTTACTACAGACGGTTTATTCAAGACTTTTCTAAGATTGCCACTCCGTTGACAAATTTGATGTAAGAACCCAACTTTCATAAATAAAGATTAATTTTTCTTGAAATATATTTTTGAATATTATGGTGTGGATTTGATATAATGTTATAGTTGTGGGCAATATTTATAAATTTTACAAAGTAAGCAAGTTGTTAAAAAATATTGGATTGGTCAGGGAATATTCGTTTAAACAGGGAATATTCGTACGACGACACAATCATTGGTGGACCCCCCTAATAGAATTATTGTCGGAATGAGAAAATGACAGAAATATCTTTTTATAAAAATAACGACGAAAGTTTTATCGTTAAACTGTTGAAATACCCGGTGATAAAAGTACAGTAATACGTGTGGTTGCATACTAGCACACGGTATTGATGCTTACGTGAGAAGTCACTCAATTTTATTCAATTATTGTTACATTAATTGTTGTATAGTATCTCACGTTATTTGATTCAATTATTGTCAATATTTTATATTATTAAATCAATAATTGAGATGACAATTTATTCATATTATTATATACATAATTAACAATGTTTAGAAAGTTATGTCGAGATAAGGGGTTTGGTCACTGTTGGGTAAAATCTATATATGCACAACACGCAAGTATACGTGGTCAACAAGTAATAAAGTGATAAGTAGAGTATCGTTCCCACAGAGAGAAATTAGCAAATACCTTAACTCATAATTACCAATCTTCTATTAACCCTAATTTTATTAAACAAATCAAATTCAACGATTAAAATTAACAAAACCAAAACTAAAATTTAGAATAATTAAATTAACATAAAACAATCACGAATACCAAAATCTGAATTTTCAAACAATTGATGGAGAATTAAACTTATGATTTCACCTTAAGCTTCACTTTGATTTAAACACTTTTATTCCAATTTAACTCATTATCTCAGTTTATTAATCAAGAACACGAACACAGTACTAACCACCTCTCGATGCACTAATACCATATTAACTTCAATCCACTATAAAGATAGAAATCCGTTAAACACCTTAATCAACTAACCCACTATATCTCTATATGAATTACAATTAAAGAAGGTTGAAGAATAAGTTCTCTATCCGATTACATGCGGTGTCAAGCATATCTCTACCTTAACACTCATCAAGTTTAAGCTACTAACAAAATCCTGAACACATGCTATACTAACTAGGTCTAGAATTGAATATCCTCTCTCGATTCCACCCAACCCCACAAAGAATTATTGATCAGACAATTCATAGATTCAAGCACAAATTAATATAGATAAACTGTAGATAACTTATTAAATTGGGAATCAAAGCTTACAAAACCATCGATTCACTTAAGGATCCATCACAAGCCTAAAAAATGAATTAGTTCATAATAAATGAAATAAACACTGAATAAATCATAGAAATCATTCTTTCAATTACAAATAATAATCTAACACAAAGAATATTAGAAAACACCCTTTACGTAGACTAAAATTGCAATCGTCTTGAAAAACTCTTCGAAATATCCTCCACTTTTGCTCTTCACAAGTTGACTTTGATCTCTGTAATGTCCTTAAATCCTCTCTCTTTTTGTGTTTGATAGAGTAGTATATATCCAGCCTAACACTCCAGCCACAATCTTTATCCAATAGAGTTATAAGACCATACAAATAACTAAAATTCGAGTCCAAAAGAAAGTATAACTGCAACAGGACACCTCAAATTTTCCCAACCCTACTTCAATGGGTATGTATGCTTTATAGATGCCCATACTCGAAGGCTTGTGCTCTGTCTTGAACGATCAGAGATTTCTACTTCTTGCAGTAGGTGTGTATGTGTAAACGTCGTCCGTGAGCTTGCCTCCTCGCTAGTTGACTTTGAAGACCCCAGCCACGGACGGGTGTAAGGTTTGTTCATGCCTCGCCTTCTAACGGGCTATCCTCCTGCCAAATGACTTGCTGCAGCACTGAGTTGTTTCCAAATATGCTCCAATTAAGTTCCAAATGCACCAAATATCTCCAATAGCACGTTCAATGCCACAACCATCAACCTACACATAAAATGACATAAAACAAGTTAAAATGCTCATGATCAAAAGAATATAACAACGAAATAATCATGAATTAGATATGAAATCGCGTATATAAAATACACTTATCAATCACCTAATTGCGCGCTAATAGGGAGAAATCCTTATCGGAAAGCCCCCTCTTTCTTGGGAACGATCTAGTTGTTAATATTACGAATTATAATAAGGATGAATAAATATTGTTAAAAATATTGAGGGGATTTTTAAGAAGTATTCATGGTAAATTTTGATTATTATATGGACCCCCACTTACCCATTTTTCAAAATAAACGTTAGAAAGTTATTCGATATATATTTATATAATAAAGGTGGGGCCACATGTGGGGCCCACGTGTGGATGAAATGATTTTTTAAATGGGGGGGGGGAAGAGTATACGTAAAGGGGAGGGAATATATATATATATATATATATATATATATATAAGTATGTGATGTGTGTGTATATATATAATACAATGTGTGTGTAAGTGGAAAGTGGTGGGTGAAAGTGATGGGTGTATGGTGAAAGTGATGTGTGTGTGTGTGTGTCTATGAAAGTAATGGGCATGTGTTGCATTGAAAAAAAAAAAGAATCAGTCCGTGAGTTTTCCTAAGGCATCCGTGAAATGGTGATTATTTCGTCTGTGAAGTTTTTTAAACAGTACCCTTTCCATTCTCCTATAAATAGGATGCTTAGTTAGAATTGAAAATCACACCAAAATTAGAGAATTCTTCTTCTATAATATTAAGCGTATTTCTTTCGAGTTTTAGAAATCTTTGAGTGTAGAAAATAGTATAAGTTTTCTTCAAGAATATCCCTGCTATACCAGTTGGAATACTCTCCTTTTTAAGGTAAGGGATATTATTTTTGTTCAATACTCGTAAGAAATAATTTTCTCTTCCATACTCTGTAGTATGTAAGTAATATTATTTCATTTCAGATTCCAAATTCTATACTCATTTTGTTAAGGTTTGGCTTCTATACTCCATGAAATTAGTAGAATATCCTTGAAATTTGCGCTTCATCCAGTATCTTTTCATGAAAATATTATTCTGAGCATTCTTGATAAGTTTTAACTTTTTCATGCCGAAGCACTATTCACGGGGTACTATTCTCGAAGTACTATTTACGGGGTACTATTCACTTGGTTACTATTCACCTGGGGTCTATTCATGACAAAAATTGATTTCTTTTCGGTCTAAATCATTTTTGATACAATATTATTCTTGAATTTTACTCCACAAAGTAGTATCATGTTGACAATTTGGACGTTTTTGAAATCTGGATAAATTAAATTATAAATCTTTAAAATTTATCATTTTCTTTCTTTTAATTGAATTCTTAAATCATTGTCATCATCCTCATGCTTATATTGTGATGAAAGTCATATGTGGCTTACGTGCATAGATGGACTGTTGATTGGTATGATTATGACCAGGGATTATTAGTTATAATCATGACCGTAATGTTACAAATGATGTGGTAAAAGTCATCATTATCCCGTAGTGCATTGATGGATAGTGGTTGACATGATCATGACCATTGATGAAAATAAGAATATATTTGGCCCATAGTGCATGGATAATTCGTGGTCGTGATATTAATGAATATCATTGGCCGTAGTGCAGGGGTAATTTGATGAGGTGGGTTATTTATTAAGCTGAGTCTCAGCGATTAAAATATATGATAAACTTTTTAAATCATAGAAGATAGTAGATATCATGCTCTACTTGACTCTTCTAATAGATTGCTTGTTCCGCTGCAGTTAAATTTGATGTTTATTTATTTTATTAGTTTAACACTGTTGAAGGCTAACGATAATTTATTCTGCATTATCTTTGTCATAATATTTCTTACTGGGATAGTTGAGCTCACCCTTTGCTTTCATTGTTCTCTTCAGGAAATGAGAATATATAGTTGGGACTAGTCGGGGAACGGAGTGACGGTCGAGATGTTTGCATTAGTAGTCCTCACTATTCTGTGAAATAGTGTGATAATAATTGTAATGAGGATTGAATTTGAGTTTGGATATTGTCTAGAAGATAATATTTGTATTAAAACTCACAACTTATGTTTTGTCGTATTCTACACGACACTTAACAGTTGTATAATTAAGTTTGTATTTGAATTTTGTACCATGTATTTGGCGACTCAAGATGGGTGATGTATACCTATTTTGGGGGCGTCAGAGTTGGTATCAAAGCTTAGGGATATGATCCCTGGGTAAGATGTGAGACTAAAAATAGGAGGGGAGAGATAGGTAATTCCTTCGCTAGTATGACCTACCTAAGCTTATTTGTTATTTAACTGGTCAGTCAAAGTATAAGGATGATACGTGGTATATCAATTAACCCTTGTTTTGTGATAGTGTTTGAGAATGCCATCTGAAAATCAAGAGATGAACTCATATAGTTTTTAAGTGCTGAATCGAGGAGATTCATATAAAGAATACATATTGGAGTATAATATTTTGTTATAACAAAGATTTTTATTAGGGAGTACTAATTAAGTTATTAAACTTGATTGTAGGATGTCAAGCGAAGAAGAAATTAGAGATATCCATGTGGTGAGTGAAGAATTAATAGTTGCACCCGAGCTAGTCGCAGAGGTAGCAGCTGAGAATAAGGAAGAAGAGGAGCCTGAGGAGTATTTATAAGGAGAACTTTATGATCAAAATATAGAACTGCAAAATCGTATTCATGAGTTAGAAGAAAAGTCAAGAAACCAAGCAGCGCATCGATGTGAAAGGGATGCAACAATTTAAGCTTGTGTTACCCGATATGTGATGCTTGAACAAAAGCACTCTTTGGCAGAGTATAACACTACAAAAAATGGGCCTTTAGCAACGATTTTTGGGCAACGACTTTATAAGTCGTTGCTAAAAGTATATGTTTAGCAACGAATATTGTCCTTCATTGCAGATTGTGTCAGGCTTTCACTTTTTGCAACGAAATTCATAAGTCGTTGCAAAATTTCGTTGCTAATTCATTGGCGAGAAAAAATTTCGTTAGAAATTCGTTGCAAAATTTTCGGCCACTTAATTTCCGTCAATGTTGGCAACGAAATTTTTTTTTGTTGTTAAAAATGGAGCTTTAGCAACGATTTTTCAGTCAACGCCTTTATAAGTCATTGCTAAAAGTGTATGTTTAGCAACGAAACTTATCCTTCGTTGCAGATTGTGTCAGACTTTCACTTTTTGCAACGAAATTCATAAGTAGTTGCAAAATTTGGAAACAAAATTCGTTAAAAAATCGTTGCAAAATTTCATTTCTCCTCATCATAGGCAACGAAAGTTTTTTGTTGCTATATTTCGATTGCCTAATATGAACCACATTCATCAAGGCAACAATTTTTATTTTCGATGCATATTTTATACAACTTTTGCAACTATTTATTAAAATGTTGACTTAAATTAAGATTATAATAATAATAAAAGTACTAATAATAATATTAATAACAATAAAGTAGAGTAGTAGTAGTAGTAATAATAATCATAATAATAATAATAATAATAATAATAATAATAATAATAATAATAATAATAATAATAATAATAATAATAATAATAATAATAATAATAATAATAATAATAATAATAATAATAATAATAATAATAATAATAATAATAATAATAATAATAATAATAATAATAATAATAATAATAATAATAATAACAATAACAATAATAATAATAATAATAATAATAATAATAATAATAATAATAATAATAATAATAATAATAATAATAATAATAATAATAATAATAACAGTTATAATAATAATAATAGTACTCATAATAAGATGATAAAGCTGGAATCTGAGAATTCAAATGTCAAGGATCAACTGAAAGAAGAAACAACTAAACGAGTGAAAATGAAGGATGCATGGGTAAAAGTCGCACGACGCATTGATATTGTGGAAGGAGAAGTCCGATCCAAGAAGGATAAAATAGATGATATGTATTTTTCTTTTTGGATAGAAATTGGGAGAACCCAACATCGAGTTTTGAATTACCCTGTACATTGCGATCAATCCCAATTTGATATGAATCGAAGATTAATGATTCAGATCATGGATCAGGAGTACGACGAAGCAGTTGAGGGTGGAATATGCCCTATAGGGAAAGTTAATTCCAGCGGTAATGATGACATCAAAGGCGATCCCAGACAAGTCAGAATCGGTTGTTCAAGTGAGAGCTCTTTTCGTAACTTCCCAAAAAGCAAGGAACCGAACGAAGTTATCACGGGTAAGCTAATTATAAACTCTAACGAAGTCTATACCTTATTTGATACCGGTTCTACACATTCTTCTATTTCTCCTACTTGCACTCAACGTTTAAATTTAACTCTGGAGAAATTAGACTTTGAGTTATCTGTTGAAACTCCGTTGGGAGAAACCTTCATTACATCCACTGTTTATAAGTCTTGTTTAATTCAAATCCAAGCAAATAGACGTTACTTCGTCGATCTTATCTCTTTGAAAATACTTGAATTTGATGTGATTTTAGGGATTGATTGGTTAACCACTCATCATGCAAAAATTGATTATTTTTGTAAGGATGTTAGCTTTCATATTCCTAACCAACCTATTATGTGAATTCAAGAAACCAAACCATTAAGTCAATCACAGTCATCTCAAGCCATAAAGCTATTCGTTTATTGAAAAACGGATGTCAAACTTTCTTAGCCCATGTCACGGATTTAAACAAAAATACGTCAAATTTGAATGATATTTCTATTGTTAATAAATTTCCTGACGTATTCCTTAAGGAATTCCTGGCCTACCCTCGGAGCGTGAAATTGAATTTTGTATCGACCTTGAACCTCGTATAAAACCCATTTCCAAAGCCCCATATCGAATGGCTCCTATTGAACTTCAAGAGTTAAAAACCTAACTGCAGGAGTTGTTAGACATCGATTTTATTCGTCCTAGTACGTCTCCTTGGGGTGCTCCTGTTCTATTCGTAAAGAAGAAAGATGGGAGTATACGACTTTGTATTGATTATCACGAGTTGAATCATGTCACCATCAAGAATAGGTATCCGTTGCTTCGCATTGATGACCTGTTTGACCAGTTGCAAGGTGCCAAATTCTTTTCAAAGATCGATCTTCATTCCGGATATCATCAGTTGAAGATTAAAACTGATGACATTCCAAAGACCGCTTTCAGAACTCGGTACGAGTATTTTGAATTCTTAGTCATATCTTTTGGATTGACTAATGCTCTTGCTGCCTTCATAGATATGATTAACCGAGTATTCAAAGAATATTTGGATAATTTGTGGTCGTCTTTATTGATGACATCCTCATTTATTCCAAAAGTTGTGAAGATCATGAGCAACACTTGATGTGACGCCCCCAAAATAGATATACATCACCCATCTTGGGTCGCCAAATATATGGTACAAAATTCAAATACAACTTAATTATACAATTGTCGTGTAACATACGACAAAACCTAAGCTGAGAATGTTAAAACGAATATTATTTTCTAGACAATATCCACACTCAATGGAGTCCTCATTACAAGTATTATCACACTATTTCACAGAATAGTGAGGACTACTAATGCACCATCTCAGACCATCACTCCATTTCCCGACTATGTTCTCATTTCCTGAAGAGAACAATGAAAGCAAAATGGTGAGCTCAACTAGCCCAGTAAGAAATATTATGACTAAGATAATGCAGAATAAGTTATCGTTAGCCTTCAACAATGTTAAACCGATAGAATATAATAGACAACAAGTTTAACTGCGGCAGAACAAGCAATCCATTAGAAGAGTCAAGTAAAGCATGATATCTACTATCTTCTATGATTTAAAAAGTTTATCATTAACTTTATCGCTGGGACTCAGCTTAATGAATAAATCACATCATCGAATCATCCCTGCACTACGGGCCAAGGATATTCATTAGTATCACGTCCACAAATTATTCTTGCACTACGGGCCAAGAATATTCGTGTAATCATTAATGGTCATGATCATACCGAATTATCCATGGTCATAATCATACCAATCAACAGTCCATCTGTGAGACCCCAGATTTTATCAATAAAGATTTAAATTTTGTCGAAATAATTTTTTTATATTATGGTGTGAATTTAAGATAATATTATAGTTGTGGGTAGTATTTATAAATTTTGTAAAGTATGCAAGTGGTTATATTATATTCGATTGGTCGGGGAATATTCGGTTTAGCAGGAATATTCGCATAACTACTCAATCATTGAGTGGACCCCACAATGTAATTATCATTTGATCGAGAAAACGACAAAAATATTTTATTAAAATAACAGCGGAAGTTTTACCGTTGATCTTGTTGAACTACTTTGTAGTAAAAGTACAAGAATACGTGTGGTTGCATAAGAGCTCACCAGATTGATTATTGATGCCTATGTGAGAAGTCACTCGGTTTTGATTCCATTATTGTCGATTAATAATATGAATTATTATAGCGATAATGACGTTTTGTTTTATTCAGTATTATTAACGTAATAAAATGTAAACATCTTTTATATAAAATAGAATACTTTATTAAAGTTATTCTATAAATAGAATATATTATATTTTATTATGATAGTGTCGCATAGTATTTTTGCATAGTGTTTTGCATAGTATTGCATAGTGTTTGCATAGTAAAATGTTTTTATATAAATAAAATATATTATATTTTATTTAAAAGATTTTCTTTAAATATGGACCGCCGATTAAAGTAAATCAATCTGGACTGCTCATGGATTAGTTACTATGCATTCCATTTTCCTATAAATAAGCTCATTCCTTCATTATTTTCTTACTTAATTCATTCAAACTCTAGAGAGAGAAATTATAGAGAGAAGCTATAGAGAGAAAAATTATAGAAAGAAGAAGGGTATTCGCTACTTCACTACTTCTATATTCAGTTCTTTTACGGTAAGGGTGTTATTCTTTCTTCTTGAAGAGAACTTCACATTATTCCATTCATTATTATTCGCTGAATAACTTTGTAAAAAGTGGCATACCCTATACATAACTCGATACTGTGATACCCTATACTTGGTGAAATCCTTATGTTATTCCATTGCTTATTATTCTGTTGGAATAACCTTGATACTGCCATTTACCCTATACTTGGTGACATTCTTCTATTATTCTCGTTGGAACATCACATGCATGTGTTTTACACCGGACCGGGTTCCGATTTTATTATTCTGTTGGAACATCCTTGCTCATGTGTTTTACAACGGACACGGTTAAAATCTTTATCATTCTCATTGGAATATCCTATCTCGTGTGTTTTACACCGGATCCGGTTCCATCTTTATTATTCTGTTGGAACATCCTGTAAATTGTGAATTTCACCGACTTCGGTTCCGTTATTATTATTCTGTTGAATACTTTTGCCTGTCTGGGCACCGCATGCATGGTGATTTCTTTTGTTATTCCATTCTTTATTATACCCGGTTGGTTAAAACTTTGACTTCTATACTCCATGAAATTAGTAGAATATCCTTGATATTTCGTTTCATCCAAAGATCTTTTCATGGAAATATTCTTCCGATCATTCTTGAATTTTACTCTACAAAACAAAGATCATGTTGATAATTTGGACGTTAATAATTCATGGATTAAATAATTCTTGAACTTGTTTTATTGAATTATTATGTCATTGTCATCATCCTCATGTTATATTATGTTATCTTTGGCTTACGTGCATAGATGAACTTAGTATGATTATGACCGAGGATCATTCAGTATAATCATGACTTGATATAAATGATGTGACAAAAGTCCTCAATGCTTTCTGTAATGCAAATGATGGATAGTTTTGGTATGATTATGACCGGGGGTGATTCGGTATAGTCATGACCATTGATAATTTGATGAAAATCCTTGACCGTGGGGCATGTGGATAATTAGATGTGGTGGTTTATTTATTAAAATTTGAGTCTCAAATGATAAAAATTGATGAAAACCTTTAAAACCTAAAAGATAGTAGACTTTATTCTCTACTTAACTCTTTTAATGGGTTGCTTATTCCACCGCAGATTAATTTGGTTGTCTATTGTATTTTATCGGTTTAACATCATGAAGGCTAATGATAATTTATTCGCATTATCTTAGTCATAATATTTCTTCTTGGGCTAGTTGAGCTCACCCCTTTCTTTCACTTTATTCTCTTGAAATGAGAACATATTTGGATTAGTCGGGGAACGTAAGTAATGGTCCGAGGATAGCATTAGTAGTCCTCACTATTACCGTGAAATAGTGTGATAATAGCCGTAATGAGGACTCCTTTTGAGTTTGTATAATATCTAGTAGACAAAATTTGTATTCAAACTCACGCTTTATGTCGTATTGTACACTTACAGTTATATTAGTAAGTTGTATTTGAATTTATGTACCATGTAAGTGGCGACCCAAGATGGGTGACGTATACCTAATTTTGGGGGCGTCACACCATCTATGCACGTAAGCCAAAGATGAATTTCATCATAATATAATCATGAGGATGATGACAATGATATAAGAATTCAATTAAAAGAAAGCAAAGGATAAATTTTTAAAGATTTATAATTTAATTTATCCAGAATTCAATAATGTCCAAATTGTCAACATGATACTGCTTTGTGGAGTAAAATTCAAGAATAATATCCATGTATCAAAAATAATTTGGACAGAAAAGAAATAAATTTATCGGTGAGTAGTACCCCTTAAATAGTACTTCGGGATTAGTACCCTGTGAATAGTACCCCAACATGAAAAGTGCCGCGAATACCCGAGTGAATAATATTTAATTGAATAGTAATTGAGTGAATAGTAACTTGTGAATAGTACCCCCGACATGAAAAGTTTCCCAAATACCCGAGTGAATAATATTTTAGTGAATAGTACCCTAGTGAAAATATTGATATTTAATAACAGAGTTCATATCAATATTCCAATGAAACGATACTGGATGAAGCGTAAAACTCAAGGATATTCCACTAATTTCAAGGATTATAGAAGCAATACTTACCATAGTAAGTTTAGATTTAAGAATATGAAAAGAAATAACATACAAAACTGCAAATGGATTTTTACCTGTCATACGGTACGTAATCCGCGTAGACAGGTTATTCTGACTTATTAAAGGATGAATACAAAAAATAGTATTCCTTATGAATATGAAAGAAATAATACCACTTACCTTAGTAAAAGACTGAATACTCAAAGTGAAGTAGCAGAATACTCTTCTTCTTACTCTCTATAGTTTCTCTCTCTATAGTTTCTCTTGTGAGTCTTAGTAAATTGGTGAGAATGAAAGAAGAATTAAGCTTCTATTTATAGGAGAAATGACTAAATAGTAACTAATTCACGAATGGTCCAGATTGATTTACTATTAGAACGGACGGTCCATATTGATTACTATTAAAATCACAATCGACGGTCCAGATTGATTTACTTTTAAAACCACCACTGACGGTCCAGATTGATTTACTTTTAAAACCACCATCGACGGTCCAGATTGATTTACTTTTAAAAACACCACCGATGGTCCTGATTAATTTACTTTTAAAACCACCACCGATGGTCCAGATTGATTTACTATTAAAACCACCATCGATGGTGCAGATTGATTTACTATTAAAACCACCATCGATGGTTTAGATTGATTACTATTAAAACCACCACCAATGGTCCATATTGATTTAACTTATTACACTTTAGTACCCCTAAAGGTTTCCAAGTTTGCATTAATCCCCTCTAACTTTTGTAATTCACTTATCTTCAATAAACACATTCTTAATACTTCAACTATTATTCATCATTAATATTATAACTCACAATATTTAACAACCAGATCATTCCCATGAAAGACTAAAAGGGGGGCTTTCTGATAAGGATTTCTCCCTATTGGCGCGCAATTAGGTGACCAAACCTCTCCTCGACAGAACTTTCTAGATATCCTCAATATTGAAAATAATAATATAAATAACTTTGTTGTCTCCATTATTGATTTAATAATATAAAATATTATGCAGATGATACTGTGATAATAATTGAATAAAATAGCGTGAGATACTATGCAACAATTACTGTAGCAATAATTGAGTAAACTGCGTGGCTTTTTACTTAAGCATCAATAATCAATACAGGTGTGCTACTTATGCAACCTGCGTATTCATGTACTTTACCACCGGGTAGTTCAACAGTTTAACAGTAAAACTTTCGCCGTTATTTTTATAAAAAGATATTTATGTCGTTTTGTAACTACGATAATATTTCTATTGTGGGGTCCACTAATGATTGTGTCATCGTACGAATATTCCCTTCTAAAACGAATATTTCCCGACCAATCGAATATTTTATAACAACTTGCTTACTTTGCAAAATTTATAAATATTATCCACAACTATAACATTATATCATATCCACGCCATAATATTCAATAATATATTTCGAGAAAAATTTAATCTGTATTCATAAAAGTTGGGGTCTTATACTTGAGGTTGATACTGCAAAAGCTTCGTGAAAACAAGCTTTATGCCAAGTTAAAGAAATGCGAGTTCTGGCTTGAGGAAGTAGCATTCCATGGCCACGTGATATCAAATCACGGAATATCTGTTGACTCAGCAAAGATTGAAGCAATACAAAGCTGGGAGCAACCTAAGTCAGTGACCAAAGTACGTAATTTTCTCGGCCTTGCTGGTTATTATCGGAGATTCGTAGAAGGATTTTCTCAAATCGCTACTCCATTAACTCAGCTGACTCGGAAGATACAAAATTCGGTTGGAGCGAAGAATCTGAGAAGAGTATTTAAGAACTCAAGAAGAGACTCATTTCAGCACCTGTTCTGACAATACCATCTCGCTCAGAGGGATATGTCATCTACAGTGATGCTTCAGGCAAAGGTTTAGGATGTGTTCTCATGCAACATGGGAAAGTCATAGCCTATACCTCACAACAACTTAAAGAATATGAAAGGAATTATCCTACTCATGATCTAGAGTTGGCAGCAGTTGTTTTTGCACTAAAGTTCTGGAGGCATTACCTGTATGGGGAGAAAGTGGAGATCTATACGGATAATAAAAGCCTCAAATATTTCTTCACTTAAAAGGAAATCAACATTCGACAATGATGTTGGCTCGAGCTATTGAAAGATTACGATCATACCATTCAATACCATCCTGGAAAAGCGAACGTGGTAGCTGACGCATTGAGTAGAAGATCATATGCGGGTACGAGTGCGAGATTGTCAACACAAAGGCCCATTTTGTATGACTTACAAAGGATGAAGATAAAGTTAAAGACTCTAGGGACCCACGTGATGATGACAAATATACGAGTAGAACCGACTTTAATTGATAAAGTTAAAGCTGCTCAAGCTACAGACCTAGAGCTGATTCGTATAAAGAAGAAAGTGCAAGAAGGTACTATCTCGAAAGCAAGAATCGATAAAGAAGGAATACTTAGAGTTAACTCCAGACTTTGTATTCATAACGACCTTGATTTAAAGTATAAAATCATAATGGAGGCACACAACACACCGTTTGCAATCCATCCCAGGAGTACCAAAATGTATCGTGATCTTCGACATACATTTTGGTGGAGCAATATGAAGAGAGAGATAGCGGAGTTTATCTCAAGATGTCTAACATCTCAACATGTCAAAGCGGAGCATCAAGTGCCAAAAGGTCCATTGCAACCGCTTGAAATTCCAAAATAGAAGTGGGAGCACATTAATATGGATTTCGTTATTGGTCTTCCCAAGGTTTCTCAAGGCATATATGCGATTTGGGTCATTATTGATAGATTGACCAAGTCTGCTCATTTCTTACCTATACGAGAAACTTATATACTTGAACGTCTTGCTCGTATATATATAAATGAGATTCTAATAATGCATGGTATGCCAGTATCCATAGTTTTTGATTGAGACCCAAGATTTACTTCACGATTTTGGATCAGTTTACAAAAAGCTATGGGCACAGATTTATGATTTAGCTCGGCATATCACCCTTAGACGAACGGGCAGTCGAAGAGGACTATTCAAACTCTTGAAGATTTATTAAGACTTTGTGTCCTTGACTTCAAAGGAAGTTGGGATAAGTTCTTACCATTGGTAGAATTTTCCTACAACAACAGTTATCTAGCAAGTATCGGCATGACTCCATTTGAGGCGTTCTATGGAAGAAAGTGTCATTCTCCAGTATGCTGGTACGAGGTGGGTGAAGCAACGTTGTTTGGAGTGGAATTGGTACGTATGACTACAGAGAAGATTCAAATTATTCGGCAACGTATAAAGACATCACAAGATCAACAAAAGAGTTATGTTGATCTTCATCGAAAAGATGTGGAATTCAATGTTGGAGAGCATGTGTTGTTACGTGTGGCACCATGGAAATGAGTTACGAGATTTGGAAAGAGAGGAAAGCTCAATCCTCGATTCATCGGCCCATTTAAAATCCTTGACCGAGTAGGAACTGTGGCTTATAGACTCGCTTTATTGCCAAGTATGTCTCGTGTTCATAATATTTTTCATATATCCATGTTACGTAAATATGTGGAAGACCCGAACCACATTATTGAGTTAGAACTAGACGAGATAGCGGAAGATTTAACGTACGAAGAGGTACCTGTCAAAATCTTGGATAAGAAGAAACATATTCTACGCTCCAATGTTATACCTCAAGTCAAAGTTTTGTCGAGAAACCACAATGTTGAGGAAATGACCTGGGAGTTAGAATCTGAAATGAAATCAAGGTATCCTCACCTCTTCAACATACCAGGTACGTACCCTAATTTTGAGGATGAAATTTCATAAGAAGGGGAGGTTGTAAGACCCCAACTTTCATAAATAAAGATTAATTTTTCTCGAAATATATTTTTGAATATTATTGTGTGGATTTGATATAATGTTATAGTTGTGGGTAATATTTACAAATTTTGCAACGTAAGCAAGTTGTTATAAAATATTCGATAGGTCGGGGAATATTCATTTTAACAGGGAATATTCGTACGACGACATAATCATTGGTGGATCCCACAACGAAATTATTGTCGGAATGAGAAAACGACAAAATTATCTTTTTATAAAAATAATGGTGAAAGTTTTACCATTAAACTGTTGAAATACCCGGTGATAAAAGTACAATAATACGCGTGGTTGCATAGTAGCACACGGTATTAATGCTTACGTGGAAAGTCACTCAAATTTTTTTAATTGTTGTTATAGTAATTATTGCATAGTATTTCACGTTATTTAATTCAATTATCATCAATATTTTATATTATTAAATCAATAATTGAGATGGCAGATTATTTATATTATTATATGCATAATTAACAATGTCTAGAAAGTTCTGTCGAGATAAGGGGTTTGGTCACCTAATTGTGCGCCAATAGGGAGAAATCTTTATCGGAAAACCCCATCTTTCCTGGGAATAATCTGGTTGTTAATATTGCGAATTATAATAAGGATGAATAAATATTGTTAAAAATATTAAGGGGATTTTTAAGAAGTATTCGTGGTAAATTTTGATTATTATATGGACCCCCACTTACCCATTTTTCAAAATAAACAGTAGAAAATTATTCGGTATATTTTTATATAATAAAGGTGGGGCCACATGTGGGACCCACGTGTGGATAAAATGATTTTGGAAATGGGGGAAGAGTATACGTAAAGGGGAGGGAATATATATATATATATATAAGTATGTGATGTGTGTGTATATATATATATATATATATAATATAATATAATGTGTGTGTGAGTGGAAAGTGGTGGTTGAAAGTGATGGGTGTATGGTGAAAGTGATGTGTGTGTGTGTGTATGAAAGTAATGGGCATGTCTTTCATTGAAAAAAAAGAATCAGTCCATGAGTTTTCTTAAGGCATTTATGAAATGGTGATTATTTTGTCCGTGAAGTTTTTTAAACAGTACCCCTTCCATTCTCCTATAAATAGGATGCTTAGTTAGAATTGAAAATCACACTAGAATCAGAGAATTCTTCTTCTATAATATTGAGCGTATTTCTTTCGAGTTTTAGAAAGCTTTGAGTGTAGAAAACAGTATAAGTTTTCTTCAAGAATATCCCCGCTATACTAGTTGGAATACTCTCCTTTTTAAGGTAAGGGATATTATTTTTGTTCAATACTCGTAAGAAATAATATTTTCTTTCATACTCTGTAGTATGTAAGTAATATTTTTTCGTTTCAGATTCCAAATTCTATACTCATTTTGTTAAGTTTTGGCTTCTATACTCCATGAAATTAGTAGAATATTCTTGAAATTTTTGCTTCATCCAGTATCTTTTCATGAAAATATTATTCTAAGTATTCTTGATAAGTTTTAACTTTTTCATTCTGGAGCACTATTCACGGGGTACTATTTACTTGATTACTATTCACCTGGGGTACTATTCATGACAAAAAATGATTTTTTTTCGGTCCAAATCAATTTTTTTACAATATTATTCTTGAATTTTACTCCACAAAGCAGTATCATATTGACAATTTGGACGTTTTTGAATTCTAGATAAATTAAATTATAAATCTTTAAAATTTATCCTTTGCTTTCTTTTAATTGAATTCTTATATCATTGTCATCATCCCCATGCTTATATTGTGATGAAAGTCATATGTGGCTTACGTGCATAGATGGACTGTTGATTGGTATGATTATGACTAGGGATTATTAGGTATAATCATGACCGTAATGTTACAAATGAAGTGGTAAAAGTCCTCATTGGCCTGTAGTGCATTGATGGACAGTGATTCGCATGATCACGACCATTGATGAAAACACGAATATCCTTGGCCCGTAGTGCATGGATAATTTATGGTCATGATACTAATGAATATCATTGGCCGTAGTGCAGGGGTGATTCGATGATGTGGATTATTTATTAAGCTGAGTCTCAGCGATAAAATATATGATAAACTTTTTAAATCATAGAAGATAGTAGATATCATGCTCTACTTGACTCTTCTAATGGATTGTTTGTTCCACTGCAGTTAAACTTGATGTTTATTATTTTTTATCAGTTTAACATTGTTGAAGGCTAACGATAATTTATTCTGCATTATCTTAGTCATAATATTTATTACTGGGCTAGTTGAGCTCACCCTTTGCTTTCATTTTTCTCTTCAGGAAATAAGAATATAGCTGAGACTAGTCGGGGAACGGAGTGATGGTCCAGATGTTTGCATTAGTAGTTCTCACTATTCTGTGAAATATTGTGATAATAATTGTAATAAGGACTGAATTTGAGATTGGATATTGTCTAGAAGACAATATTTGTATTAAAACTCACAGCTTATATTTTATCGTATTTTACACGATATTTAATAGTTGTATAATTAAGTTTGTAATTGAATTTTGTACCATATATTTAGCGACTCAAGATGGGTGATGTATACCTATTTTGGGGGCATCACATTTGACAAGGAAGTCTGTAAAATTAGTTTGGACGGAAAAGTGTGAAGAAAGTTTTCGGGATTTGAAAAAGAAGCTTAGCATGGCACCTGTGTTGTCATTACCAGATAATACAGGAAACTTTGTGGTGTATAGTGATGCATCACATAAAAGACTAGGCTGTGTGCTTAAAAACGGCAAAGTCATTATGTATGCATCAAGGTAACTGAAGGATTATGAAAATGGATACCCAACTCGTGATTTAGAGTTGGCTGCGGTGGTTTTTACTCTGAACATATGGAGGCATTATCCACGATCTATCATCATCATAAGCATTCTATAACTATTACTAATAATAAACATACATTGTTCATTATAATAAAGTTTCATAACATGGTCCCAAGGTCTTCTTAACCTTAACTTAAACACACCATTCATATTACAAAAGGTTTACATAAGAAATTCCATCGATAATAATAACTAACATTCATTCTAAACTATTCTCCTCGATCTTGCCCTCATTTGTCTTTCGGATTTGATCGATTTCTGCTTAATCAAAAATAAATGTCATGATATAGCAAAGGGTAAAACTAATTTGCTTAGCAAGTTTATATACAAGGAGGAGATATATCATCACTAGAGAAGAAAGAAGTTTTGCTTTCAATGTTCAACAATAATATAAGATTGTGAAGGAACATGAATTAATAATCAACAATGAATATTCAATAATTGAATAATATGAATCGAGTGGTTTTGAAATAACCATGAACATTTGCCAAGGTTCTCTATCATTTAAATCGGACCTCTTAATAAGTTTTGGTATTCAAGGATCAACCTTTCATACCCCATGATTTATGCATAAACACTTAATAATCCAAAGATCGATATCACGCCTTAATCAAATTTCTTTTTTTTTCAACCAAGAGTTCTTATCATATCAATTTAATAAGAAAACTTTTTAAAACACATTTGATTTAACAAATTTAAACACGCTTGATTGATCTAGTCGATACAATTAGCATAGATCTATCTCATAAACAATTCATGAATGAAAGAACTTTAATTTAATTCACAGCTCAATAATAATAGAACAGAATTCAATCGCATAAAGTGCTAATTTCAATAATCATTATAGATGTGAATAATCATCAATAATTATTCACTAACATGCTTTCAAAAAATAATAACTCGAAGTTCGAAAGTTAGAAACTTGCTTCGCTTCAGAGGTTACTATTTACACGCAATTAAATTCTATCCACTACTAGCAGCTTTAATTATCTTCCTTTCGAGAGACCTATAGTTAATCTTTCAATTAGCCATAACATAACATTAGATTATTATGTAATCACATAGATATTATATATTACATTTAGTTCTTAGAAATATTATCCCCCTTCGATAATGTTACTATTAAATAACAACTACCTTTAATTCACTTAATATTATTAATCTTGATAATATTTAATTCACCTCTTAGTATTATTAGTTCACTAATAATACTTTTTATTCGCTTACTAATATTATTAACATCTTAATAATATTTTAATACATTACTAATATTATTAATCCTCTTAATAATATTTTAATCATGCATTAATATTATTACTTTAATAATATCTTATTTATGCTTTTTAGTATCATTAATCAATTAATAATACTTTTATTCATTTACCAATAGTATTAATATTTTATTCATTTACTAATATTATTAATTCATTTAATAATATTTTATTCATTTACTAATGTTATTACATTTTAATATTTATTTATTTAATTAATAATATTTTATATTATTATTTACTTAATAATATTATTATTTAATCATAATAATAATATTTAACTTAATAATATTATTAAATTTTTTAATAATATTTTAATCTAAGATTAATATTTTAATCTAATATTATTAATCATTTAATAATACTTTAATCATTTATTAATGCTTAAATCAAATATTATTAACCATTTAATAATATTTTAATGAAGTTTTAATCTTAATATTTTTATTTACTTAATAATATCATATTCTAATATTATTAATATCATAATAATATTTTAATAATTTATTAGATCAATAAACAATTTATTTTCTAATTGTTCACCCTTTATAAAACCTCTTATTTAATATCCATAAAAGGTCATAAATAATATTTCTTATTATAAATTACCAAAATGCCCTAAAATAGTCATAATATTATATATTAGAGTATTCAAGCATTAAAATCACATTTTTCTTATTTAAGACATCATTTAACTATTTGTTTCTTTTATTCATAACTTCATCATGTTTAGGAAAAATAGTAAACTGATTCCAAAAATTCTTTTTTTCCGGATTTGAACAGTATATGACCCAACAATGATCCCCAAATTTTTCTGGAATTTTAGAAAATGATTTACTAATTTTAAAGTGCCCAAAACACTGGATCTTTGCTTCATTTTTCATAAATCGAGTTTTGCTCAGAAAAATTCTAAAATTTTAGGGTATACTCTCATAACATATATGAACATACTGTAAAAATTTTGGAATTTTTCCATGTATATACACAGTGAGAAATTTGGGTGTTAATATTTAGGAGTCCTTTACTTAAATAGCCATTACGCACAACCTATAAATCAAAACGTGTCCGCTTTTTTTTTCCTACACGTAGATAACTTCTTAAGGTACCTCTGGATTTTTTCCAGATTTTTAAAAGACTTGAAACTATCCAAAACAAGCCTTAAGAAAATGGGGACAAGTAGCTTTTTAGGGTTTTAAAACTTAATTTTCTATGTGGACTATTTTGGGAAAAACAGCCTCATGGTTTCAATACTTGCTAGATTTGTGTTCTACCACTTGGGTTTACTAGATAACTCATGTATCTAGCACCCCCCCTTCGACGGATCACAAATCCAAGTTGTAAAACTTGAGTTACACAAGATTTAGTGGAAAAAAAAACAAGGGTTTAACCCTCAGGAGAACATATGCTCATTTTCTTCCTCTAAACCTTTGATCTAACACTCAAGATACTTTAGTTCCATACATGATGATATGTAGAACTAGGGTATCTTGAGTATTAGTTCATAACCCCAACAAATCTTGCTATAAAACACAAAAGAAGAAGAAGAAGAAGAAGATGAAGATTAGGTTATACCTTGATCTAGCAAAGCAACCTTCCTCGATTTACCAAAGTAAGTATATAATCTAGCTTAGGATGCATAAAACAAACTAGCACACACTCTCTCTCTCTCTCAAAAACCGACCCCTCTCTCTCTTTCTCTCTTAGTATTTTGCTAGCTTGGGAGAAAAAAGAAGAAGAAGAAGAAGAGAAAATGAAATGTCTAGCAAATGAAATGTGGTGATTTAACTAATATCCCCATATTTTTGTTGTCCCCTGGATAAAAGGCTTCACCTTATCTCTTTCAATTAAGCCTAATCATGTGATTAAGGGTGCTAAGTAGATTTTCAACCAATGGGAGATGGACACACTTGTACTTTGTGTAAGAGTTACTAATTAAGGAACTTGATTAGCATAATTTTGTTTTTTTTAAAAGGCCTAATATGGGCGGTCATCCCTGCCCCCATTATCTCCTCCATTTTGCTTTTATTTTAATGCACAAATTTGATTAATCAAAAGTCTAAAAAATACCCTTTAATCAAGTGGGCTAAGTATTGGTTTGCATTTTATTTCTTTTGGGCTTCTCCTTTAATTGTTTTGGGCCATGTAATAAACATAGTCTAACAATTTTAATATATGTTACCCAAATTGTTTATTTAGGGTTTCCATTCCCAATCTTATGAAATTTAATTACTTATACATGTGACTTTAGCTCATAACCCAATTAGGTTTACTAGAAATAGGTTTAAAATTATTAGTCACTTGAAATAACAAGATTATCCACTTAAGTTAGTATACATATTAAATACTAACCTTTCCTTATTACCATAACCCTTAGGTTATTTAATTGTCTCACCTAATGTATAATTAGGTTACTTAAGCTTTCATTTTTAATGAAATCTATAAATGTATATATCCATAACTATAGTATATATGTTTATTGATCCATGCACCACTTCACATATGTTGTCACATATTAAATCACTATATAACACAAAGTTTTAAATATCAATAATGTATATATACATATATAGTGACTTAAAATTCACTTGTTATTACATCCTCCCCCTTATAAGAATTTCGTCCCCCTAATTATATATAGGTTACTCAAAAAAAGATGTGGATAATTTTCCTCATCTTTTTTCTTCGAGTTCCCACGTAGCTTCTTCAAAGATTGTGGTTCCTCCAAAGAACTTTTTTAGTAATGTATAACCTTATTTCGCAATTTTTCGCTCTTTTCTATCTAAAATTTCAACCGAAATTTCCTCGCACGACAACAAATCTTTTTTCGACCGAATTGGCTCAGACGATATCACGTGCTTGTAATCGCTTATATGGTCGTAAAGAAGATCGACACACATGAAACACATTATGAATATGTTCCAATTCAGAGGTAGAGCTACCTCAGACGCCACTTCGCCTATCTATCTTCTCAAGATCTCAAGGGTCCAATAAATCTTGACTCAGTTTACCTTTCTTTCCAAACCTTATCTTCCCTTTTCCAGGAGATACTTTCAAAAAATGCATAGCTTCCCACTTCAAAAATCTCTCTTCGGCGATGTAAGTCTCAGATACTTCTTTCCGGCGATCTTGAGTCGCTACCAATGTGCTCTTATCACCTTGATGATCTCTACTATCCACGCACCAGCTCTGGTCCCAACAAATGACGTTCACCCACTTCATCCCAAAGATAAGGGGTGTTCTACATTTTCTCCCATACAATGCTTCAGCATTTACGGCATTTCGATGTGGCGTGATAGCTATTATTGTATGCGAACTCTACTAATGGAAGATGATCCTCCCAACTACCCTCAAGTCCATCACACAAGCTCGAGCATGTCTTCAAGCGTTTCAATCGTTCTCTCGCTTTATCCATCGGGCTCATGGATGATACGCAGTGCTCATCCGTAGTCAAGGTCCCCATTCTTTCTTCAAGACTCTTCCGTAAGTTCGACGTGAATCGTGGATCTCTATCCGATATAATAGATATCGGTACGCCATGTCTCGAGATAATTTCTTTGATATATAATTTGGCTACGGGTCCAAACTATACCGATCTTCGATCAAAAAAAGTGAGCCGACTTCAGTAAGACGATCTACAATCACCCATATGGGCGTCGTGTCTTTTTTGCGTCATTGGAAGTCCCACCACAAAATCCATCGTGATGTGCTCCCATTTCCACTCGAATCTCTAAAGGTCAGAGTAATCCACTGGCCGTTGATGCTCCGCTCGACTCTCTCGACAAGTTAGACATCTCACGACGACGATTCGCAACCTCTCTTCATGTTTGGCCACCAAAAGTGTCGACGTAAATCTTGATACATCTTTGTGCTTCCGGTGTATCGAGTACCTCAGATCGCGGCGCTTCTTGCAAAATCTCTCTTCTTAGTTTCGTACTAACGGTACCCAAATTCATCCAAATCTCAAATCCGGTGCCATCAATCTCAGTATTTCAATTCATCCCTTCAAACTAACCGCTTTTGATGTTGTCGCAATCTTCGCCCTTCTCGAGCCTCTTTAACCTTATCTAATAAAGTCTCTGCTCACGCCATCGTAAATAATTTCTCATTGGTCTCCATCTGATACTTAACCTCTAAGTCAAGTCATTCAAATCTTTCACCAATTCCTCTTGAATGGTCAACTTCAAAGAATCTCTCTCCGCTTTTTCGCTCGCTGTGGCATCTCGCCACTACATTTGCTTTGGCTCGATGGTATGTAATCTCACAATCATAATCCTCGATCAATTCTAGCCCATCACACGCTTCATATTTAGCTCCTTCACAGAAAGATATACTTTTAGACTTTGTGATCCAGATATATCTCACACTTTCGCCATACAAATAGTGCCTCCAAATCTTCAAGGCAAAAAACTCATCGCTAACTCCTGTGTCATGAGTCTGATAACCCTTCTCATAGTCCTTCTTCACCGACGTGAAGCGACGATGAATGACTTGCCATGTCAGATCAAGACACGTACCAAGACCTTTGTGTGACGATCACTATACACTATAAATCCTCCGTGTTGTGTCGGTAAAGCCAACACAGTGCTCGACCGAGCCTCTTCTTCAATTCCATGAAACTCTCTTCACATTTTCCATCCAAACGAACTTCACCATCTTTCTAGTAAGGTTGGTCAACTACGATGCTATCTTTGAAAAATCTTGGATGAATCTCCGATAAGATCCTCGCTAATCCCAAGAAACTCCTAATTTTTTTTGCAGGTTCTTTGGTCGTTCCCAGCTTGATAACCGCTTCTACTTTTGGTCGGATCCACCAAACACCATCCTTGTCGATAACGTGACCCAAAACCGCACTCTCTCGCAACCAAAACTCACACTTGGAGAACTTTGCATACAACTTCTCCCTCCTTAACGCCTCCAACACTATCCTTAGATGTTCAACGTGTTCTTCCTCCGCCTCTCGAATATACCGTAATGTCATCGATGAACACGACAACAAACTTATCCAAATACTATTTAAACACTGCTCATCAAGTCCATGAATGTCGTGGCGATTCGTCAATCCAAAAGACATTACCGTAAACTCAAAGTGTCCATACCGAAGTTCAATGCCGCCTTTGAACATCCTCCCCCCGCCTCACCTTCAGCTTGGTGATAACCGGTCCTCAAGTCAATTTTTGAAAAGTATTTTCCCCCTTCAACTCGATCAAACAAATCGTCGATCCCGGCAACGGGTACTTGTTCTTAATGGTGACCTTGTTCAACTCTCTCAGTAGTCGATACAAAGCCTTAATGACCCATCCTTCTTCTTTACTTAATAAGACCGGTGCTCCCCACTGTGATACGCTTCTATCGAATGTATCCCTTTATCTAACAACTCTTGTAGTTGAACCATCGCCTTCATTTCTACCGAGCCATATACGATATACGACGCTTTGATACCGGTGATGTCCCCCGTGCCAAATCGATAACAAACTCTACCTCTCTATCCGTGGCAATCCCTTAATCTCATCGGGAAGACATCAACGAATTCCCTTACAATAGGTATCCGACCTAGTTCACCGACTCATGGGTATCCACAACGTGAGCCAAATAACCTATACAACCCTTCCTAAGCAAACTTCTTCGTCAGATCATCGTCGACAACAAGATTGTCTCTCTACGATTTATCGCCATGAAATACCACCTTCGACTTATTTGAGTCTTTAGTGTACGACTTTTCTTATAATCAATGATCGCCCCCGTGACTCGATAACCAATCCATCCCGAGGATTACATCAAACTCTCCAAGATTTAAATCCAGATCAAATCCACGTTAAGCTTTAAACCTCTTACATCAAAGACAACAAAGCTTCCTATGGATGTAGTCTACAAGGATAATTTCTTTGTTTGCTACTTCTACATTCATTGGGTGTTCTAATAGTTCACGAGGTAAACTTAATCTTTGAGCAAATTCATCGACATTTAAAGAACATGAAGCTCCTTAATCGAATAACACATAGGCATTTATATCGTTTGATCTAATTATACCGACACCACCTCCCGGATGCCACGACATCTTGATCATCATATTGAATGTCCTCTTGTCGGCTTTGTTTGGGTCAATGGTCCTCCACCGTTGTCCAGTGTTATCGCCTGCTGCCGCTTTCCGCCATCCGTGCTTTTTTTCCTCCTGCAATCCTCGATCCGATGTCCCGCTTCACCACGCTTAAAACAACCTCCCTTCTTCACCTTAGACAATTGGGTGAGGTATGCCCTTCTTGTCCCATGTGTATAACATACCATTTTTTCCTTCAAGCACTCTCCCGAGTGACCCTTTCCACATTTTCCACACATCACTTCTTTTGTTGCACACTTCCTTGCCGACTCTCCAAATTACTACCCCCCGCTTCCATTTTCGCTTCTTGTTGTTGCTACCGCCATTGCTAACATTCTCGATTCCCACCTTCTACTTCTTTCGTTCTTCTCCGATTCAGAGATTTTGAGACCGCTTCGCTTCCACCTTCCGCTATGAGAGCTTTCTCCAACAGAGTTGAGAATGACGTGATTTGTAAAACCGCTACTCATGTAAATCCATGGCTTTAGTCCATTTTGAACCTTCTTGCTTTCTCACCTCCGTGTCCACCGATGTGGAGCGAATCCGCCAATTCATTGAACTTCGCAGCTGCATACTCGACATCGACATATTCTCCTATTTCAATTCCAAAACTTGATCTCCATTCTCGCCAGGTAATTCTCGTGGAAGTAGTTCTCAAAGAACAACTTCTTGAACGCTTCCCAAGTCACGATTCCAAATCCCCGCTTTGTTCTCGTTGGCCTCCCACCAATAGTTAGCCTCACCCTTCATTAAGTAGGTAGCAAAAAATTTTTCGCTTCTTTCGCTACTCTAGCAATAATGAAGGCCTTCTCAATCTCCTTTATCCACGCCCGGGCCTCTATCGGTCTCATTGTTCCTCTAAAACTCATGGTCCCTACCGCCTTGAAGTCCTTAAAGTCGGCTAGTTGGTTTTCACCGATTTTTCGCAGTTGAGCTTGATTCTCATAGCTTCAAACCATCATGTCGATAAAGTCTTGCATTGGGTTTGGTTGAGCTCCGCCGCATTATTAACTCGACTCTTCGATCTCTTGGTTCCTTAGTACACGCCCTGGGCGGCATTATCTAGTGAAACAAAATTCTAACACGTTACTTCGGGTTTTATTATCATATAAGTACTTAGATGTAATACGCCATCGTATTCAAACAATCGATGATCATTATGTGAGAGTTTTAAATTACCAAGATTTGGAAGTCTTTCTCCCCGATTAGTGGGTTAAGTTTGTTTTTTTTAAAAAAAATTCCAATTCACCATCGGATTCACATAACATTAAATAGACAATTTACTATTTAAATTTTCCAACACATATCATAATAATGCATTTATATTCATATACCAATCTTCTAATGTCTCACATGTTCAATATATGTATATTTTTATAAATGCTACTATCCCATTTTAAACACAAAAGATGGGATTAACTCAAAATGATACCCCTACATACACAAATAGGGATACTACCTAACTACCTACTACCTCACACCGCCGAGGTTTACATCAACATAAAACCCTATTAAAAAAAAGGGTACTAATGCATCTATCTACACAACCGGGTCCATAGCATAATCATCATGGTGGCCCTCGCTGGGTCACCGAACAGCCCTCGGGAAACAACAACCCTCCATAACTCTACTAC